>CM037866.1:35275900-35340118 GCA_021292105.1 Anadara kagoshimensis
TGGTACATTTCAGACCTCCTGTGTATTCTCTACCCAAGGAAAATGGTACCCGTTGTTGTAATGCTGGAGTGGAGGATCTGAAATAAATAATCATCATATATAAAATATCCAAAAAATATCCTTTTAGGCTGTCGGCAGCACATTAGAGTTTATACAATTTAATGATCTTCAAATTCAAAACGAGGCTAACAATGTAACAGACAGAAGAAAATCATACTTATATCAAGCATGGATGTGTTTATTTTATGATAGAGTACAAATTGCTGATACATACCAATTAAAATTAACCTTTACCTGGTGTCATTAAGGAAGTTACCTTATAAAATCCAGCATAAGTTCAGATTATATCATCTGAATCTCGTGATATTGGAAATGCACCTGAAATAAGGCGTGGCATTCGAGGACGCAAAGAACTAGCTGTCACATGGATGTGACGAACTGTCTTTGTTGAGGTCATTTGTTAGTTGTATAACCACCTGACAAGACGTGTATTTATATTTTGGAAGATGTCTGATTTTATTTCGAAATTTGATTTCCATTTACTCACAGACTTTGGCGATTTAGATGACATGACATTTTGCAGGCTACAGAAGTGTATGACGTTGCGACTGAAGTTGATGGAGAGGACTTTGGAATCGTTTTACTTCTCTACCAGAAATTCCATATATAGATGACTCGTCGGAAAATTCACGGGTTGACAAGAGTTCATGTTTAACCTATTGTGAATTCACAGGACATTAAACATTTAATTTCAAATACAAAAAGTAAAAATACAAGGAGAAATATAAATTGGACTTTAAATACTTTTAATGAGTGGTCACAGTAGCGTCATGGAAATACGGCGGACGGTGACATTATTCCAGATCTGATATCGATGACTGTGGACCAGTTGAATCATTATTTGTCTTGTTTCGTGATAGAATGTAAACGGAAAGACGGTACTGAGTACCCACCTAATACTCTTTATCAATTGTGTTTGGGCCTTCTGCAGTATATGAGAAAAGTGGTGTGATTGACATGAATTTTCTTAAAAGCAGTGATCAGATCAGATGTCTTTAGGATTTCGTAAACTTTAGATGCCAGAATGCGAGATCTATCATCAAAAGGGATCGGTAATAAAAAGAAACAGGCCCACCCGATTACAGAGACTGAAGAAAACACATTGTAGGAGAAGGGATTGTTGGGCAACAATACTTTACAATCACTTTTTAATAGCATGTTTTATTATAACTTTAAAACGTTTTGGGTTGCGAGGTATGGATGAAACATCTGGTTTATGTTGTGACCAATTTATTTTCGATAGTGACACACTCGGCAATTTTATTGAATTCAAGGCAGAACTGCAAACAAGAGGCCCATGGGCCTTAACGCTCACCTGCGACTTTGACCTTTGAACCATAACCTCTCATTCATATATCAAAATGATCATTAGGCCAATACCTACAATATTCTAGCATAGATGCCTATACAAAATATTTTATTTTCCAGATAATTAACCAATTTAGTATTAATTTGCATCTGTGACCTTGACTTTTGAACTCATGACCTTTATTCATATATCAAAATTAGCATTAGACCAATAACAACAATATTCCAATATATATGCCTATACAAGGCGTTTGTTTTTGAGATAATCAACCATTTCAGTTTACATCTGTGACCTTGACCTTTGAACCCATGCCCTTTATTAATATATCAAAAATGACTATTGTGTGATACCTGCAATATTCTAATATGCATGCCTTAACAAAAAACTTAATAGTTTGCAGATAATCAACTATAACGGTACAAGACAAGTTTAAATGTGAAAAATTCATACAATTATCTTCAGCGTTATTGAGTTTAACATAAATGTCTCATTTACGTGTAAACCTATTTTTGTTCAATTTTCATGAAAAACACAATTTAATGTATCCAGGTATGCTGAATCTAAATATCCAATCAACTATACGGTACAAGACAAGTTTAAATGTGAAAACTCCATACAATTATCTTCAGCCGTTATTGAGTTATATAACAATAAATGTCACATTTACGTGTAACCTATTTTTTTGTTCAATTTTCATGAAAAACACAATTTTAATGTATCCAGGTATGCTGAATCTAAATATCCAATCAAAATTTTGCCTGCACCTTTTGGATTCAGAGAAGATTATTTTTGTCTTTTTGCTATTTTTAGTAACGGCGACCATCTTGTCGGGCGTGGCCAAACCCGGAACACAATTTTGGGCATAATAATCCCATGTTTCATCAATTTTGCCTACTAGTTTTGGAGAAGAAGATTAAAAATGTAAAGTTTACACACGGCGCAAGACACAGCGCATGACGGATGACGGACGATGATAGATTGCAATAGCTCATCTTTGGCTCAGGAAAGCTAAAAATTACAGAATTTAAATTCAGTTTTAAATAAGTAATGTGATTTTAATAATTGGAGACTTTTTATATAATATTTCACAATTACGGAACTTATTAAGTTGGAAAAACATTGCGTATGGACTTTTTAAGTTGATTCCAGTGCGTGAACAAATTGGAATCATGTTTTTTTAAATAAATTGTTTGTAATTGTTCAAGTGGTGTGTATTGTCATGCTGGCTTTATCAGCCTGATATATTAGGAGGCGTGGTTTAAATATCGCATAAACGATATTTAAATATCACATATGCGATATTCAACTCACATTGATATATCAATAGACCGAGAACAAAGAAATTACGTCACATCCATGTGACAAATAAAGTTAGGAGATTATCAATATGCCTGTTTCCTCGATATGTTTATTTATTCCCGAATCGGCTTCTTATGTAGGTAAGCTAATATAAATAGATAAGTGTATTTCTAGATGAATATTTTTGATAAAATTGTAGGAAAACAGAAATAAATTCTTCATAAAAATACTTTAAATGACGAATTCCTCAATTGGAAAACATATTTAAGTCCTAGTATGATATAAAAGGACATTTACAAAATACAGAAATGAATAAATAAATAACACATTAATTGCAAAAAAACAATTAATTTTAATTTTATATAAAATAATTGTTATTTCTTCATGGGAAAGTTGAATTAAAATATTTTATTAATTGATTTTCCTTCTATGAACAAACGATCTTTTGGTTACAGTATTTTGGTGGTTTTTTTAACTTTATCTTCTATGAGAATTGTAAAAAGTAACACTATTTAAGACAATATTGAATGGTCCTGGTATAAAGACAGATATAGTTTTAACAAACTGTAATAACATAAAAACAAAAAACATTTTACAGATATGATAAACTGCAGTATAAACACAATGTAATTATCAAGATAATTTATTGTACGAGTTTCGCCCAGAATATAAATATCATTAGTGAATTGTTAAAATTTATCATAACTAGATTCAGGATCAGAATTTGTCTTTTAAATTTTATTGAATTAAATTCATAATTTCTCTGTTTACTGTTTTTCATTCATTCATTCATTCATTCATTCATTCATTCATTCATTCATTCATTCATGCATTCATTCATTGATTCATTCATTCATTTATTCTTTCATTCATTCATTCTTTCATTTATTCATTTATTGTGAGTCTGAATTTCATATTTAAATATAAAATAAAATAGAAAATGTATTCTTTCAAATAAAATAATAATTTATTTGTTAATAATATCATAACTGGTCTGTACAAATTTTTCACAAATAATAATCTATGACATATTTTAAAAAATAGCTAAATTAATGATAATATAGACACTACTGTTTTTATGCACAACACAGTTTCTGAGCAAGATGTGGCAGTGTTACAGTGTTAGCCTGTTTGATCAAGTCAATATAATGGTTCACAAATGTGACACTCCACTATTATGCCACTACTGTACTGTTATATTCAAAGTAAATCTTTAATAGTTAACACCATATCACATAAAAGAACAATATGGCATGTAATATGGATTTAACCATGCTTTATCTATGTAGTCACGCATGTCAACAAACATTATGTTCATAGGAGCATTTTGTAGATATATAGGATATAAAACAGATCACTACAATAAATATTAAATAAAATAAATAATGTTAACAAATAACAATACTTACAATAAAACAGTAAAGTTTACAGATTTTGTCCTGGTAAAACTAGTTATATATGGATGTTGTACAGTATATGTACACGTTTTCCCATTAAGGTTTCTGTCTACTTTTAATTGTACATATGAACTAGACAATGTTCCACTGTTGTTGGGGTTCCTGTTTTTCCTTCACATGACCAATTGATCATAGATAATGGATAACCACCAGACTGTTGACAGGTTAATGTTATATCATTGTCACCTTCATACGAATTTTGTTCTGTAGTGTATCCTCAGAGTGGGTTCTACAGATGGAACATCTAAAATTCATTCCAATTTGATATATGTATAAGCTATAAAAGGTACATCTATAAAAGTTGTAAAAAACAAATAATCATCTGCGATTGCCTACCTATTTTGATAAAATGAAAATGAATCCAACGAGAATGTATAGTAATGTATCATATATGTACTAAACTATTTATACAAATGATCTTCTCCCATTAAATGCATATGTTAAAAATCAGACTTCAATTAAAGATGTGCCATTCAAACTGCAAAATCGCTTTCTATTTCCCAAATCCACATTTCATATGAACTGTGACTATCTTTACAATGTTAAATTAATAAAAACACACGAAAGTGTAGTACTCACAATACACATCTAGAGTAAGTTGCTTTGATATTACCGGTTGTCTCCCTTATATATTTAGTTTGCGAAAATACAAACAAAATCACCATGTTTACAGTAAGTGACGAACCCATATATAGTACTCACAATAAACATCTAGTGTAACTGTTTGTGATGTTACCGGTTGTCTCCCCTGTATATTCACTGCTGAACACTTGAAAGTTTTTACACCACCTCTAGTGGCTGTTATAGTTTGTGTCACTGTAGTTACAATCAGACCATCACTCTGTGTATCTTGTCTCTCAGTTCTCTGTACCTCAGTAACGCCACTTGTAGTTATAGTTATATTAGCTTTAGGACGACATCCAGTAGTTATACATGTAAATGTCTTTGGTGTATTTTCATATATAACATTTCTATCTGGATATCCAGAATCACCATCTATAATCACACTGCTTACTGGAACTGAATAAAAAATATATAGAAAAAATATAGAAGGTCAAATGTAGTACATGGTGTTTTAAAAAAACACGACTTACTTTAAAACATTTTCGGGTTTTTTGATTGCGCACCAAATCCGCGCATTCAGGGGAGACTACTCTGTTTACGTTATTGAATGTGTAAGTGGTGCGACATTTGAAATGAAGGGATATAATAGCAGTATACGAAGATCGACCGTAGCAACTGTAAACATCCGGCTTTCTTTTAATCAGTATTCGGCAATATAAATCGTATAAATCGTAGAATTAGTGATCAAAATGCCTCTTAGAAAAAAAATGGCGGTTATTAAATTATCGAAGAAGAAAAGGCGAGAAGATACTTTCTGTCTGCATGATTGAAATGAACAAATATGGTCTAATTTTTTATGAACCCGAGGGTACTTCTCAACTACATGCTTTGAAAAATGATTAAATGATGTCTATTACAGTAAAAATAAACAAATGATAACCATACAACGGTGAATTGTCCAAATTTCATCACAACGTTGCAGCAACTAGGTTCTATCTATCTTATGTAATCCAAAACGAAAAACGGTACGGACTATAACCCGAGTATTACAAGCACAGATGCACAAAATGTAAACTTACCATGGTATAGAGTTTTCTCTCTTTGTCTATACCACAAAGTAATGGAAATCCATGTAAGTGCTATGAGATATTAGCATCTTGACATGGTTGAACAAAACTGTTATATTTTTCTTTTTATTGGAGTTTTTTAATTCCTATAGATTCGCGGCTATTTTTACGATAATTAGGAATCTATTTTTAATATCCAGATTATAAAACATCCATTAATATTGTAAAAAATATGTAAAAATATACTTTGTTTTGTGTATTGTCAAGAATCTGGCGCTAATATTTGAATTAACTAAAAAGAGAACATCTTTTGGGGATTTTTTTCAATTTTTTAAATGAAAAATTGAAAAAAATCATGGGGTAGGGGTAATTTTTTATTTTTTAATCCGAAAATACCCTGGTGACCTATCAATTTTTCTTTTTTTTTAAACTTTTGGCAGATTTCGATAAGATTTTGAATGGTAGATTGTTTTTTGTACATGAAAATGTATGGAATTTTTGTGAAAAAGGCGGTAAAAATGAGCACTTTCTCCAATGTCTTTTTCACCAATTATTTTAATAAATGTGTATTGAACTGCCAACTTTGACATGTTTTACATGTTAATTATGAGTATGATGTATTTTTGCTGTTTATAACATTTTAATGAATATCTTGAGTTTGTTTGAGATTGATTTTTCAAATTATACCGATTTTTGGGTAAAAATGCAAAATCCTTCAAATGCTGCATATATTGAACAAGAGTTGTTGAAAAATTACATGCTGTGACCTACCATTATTTTTGCATATTTTTGTTTGCATGTTCATATAGAAGAAACAGTGAAAAATAAGCTTGTTTTGAATGGGTTCTATTTATAGCATATGCCTTTAAATGGTCATAACTTTGGCCCTACATATGGTACTCACATGTAATAAAATACACGAGAAAGATGATCGCACTGTAATGTGTTTAAACATGAGCACAAAACAAGTCATAGTTTACTTTTGTGACGTAATAACTTTCCATGGCCCCCACACTCACCAGATTTTAATCCTTTTGACTTTTCCTTGTGGGGTTACCTCAAAGATCGTGTATATTCACCCCCTCCCATCGACTTAAGTGAAATTAAATTTGCCATCAGGAGACAAATAAGAAAGATTTCTGTTCATACATGTGGAAATGAAACTAGGAATTTAGAGAGAGGGTTAAATTGGTATTGGACAACAAAGGTGTTCATAATCAATTGAGGTAAACGACTGACATTATTATAAAACAGCATTTTCTGCATATTTCTGGTTGACTACATAATACAGTGTTCAACCTGTGGTAATATCCTAATAAAATTGTACAGTAATAAGCTTTTCACAAATCTAAGATTTTATGTAAAGTGTTTATTGTTATTAATTTTATAAAGACGCAAAGTGTGAAACACCCTGTATATATAGGATCTTAGATGAACTTTATTAAATGAATTCAAAATTGAAATATGTCATGAGCCTTAACATATTAAACGTCACTAGTCTAACAATCTATATATCAAATAGCTCAAAATATTGAGACTCGACAGCATTGAAATGTTATATATAGAAAAAGCTAAACTACTGTAAATGTTAATATCATTTAATTTAGGCCAGTAAATTAAGAGCGATTATTTAATATGTGAAAGTGTACACACAATGCATTAATAACAACCGATGACGAACGGGATTAATAGCTGATCTGATCTTTTGACTTAGGTGAGCTCAAAAGACAAATAACAGTATGTGTGTTTCAACTTCTGAATATTTTCCGTATCCAAGATGATTATCCCAAAAGAAATATATATCTTTCAAGACACTAAGAATAGACTTCAACAGTGTTTAGTTTTCACATGATGTCACAAGGTGCCGACCCTAAATGATGTTTTACATCGATTTAGATTGAGCGTAGCCATGGGGGTCGCTCTCAGATTCAGTAATTAGTAAATAAGTTTCCTTGGCAGCATGTTTGGCTTACATTGTAATATTCTGGCCAGTTTTTGTACCAGAGAAATTATACAACTGTTTAATGAATGTTACCCAACCTTTTGTTTTTTACCCACATGTCACAAGAGCAAAAACGAAGCAAAGTAAATGAATAAGAGTGCATCATGAACACTGTAATGATATTTTTTCTAATGCTTTAAAGCAATCAAACACACGGAAAGTGATCACGTCACATTCAGCTGATATTACCAGTACACGGGTACCTATGTTATATGAAAATATTACACCAAGTGTCATGAGAGTTATAAGTAATATACTTACTTGTATAAGACAATGGAATTTCTAGAAAGATTACAAAATAGTTTGGAATATTTAGACAGATATTTAGTAGAAGCTTGTCATCTGGCCCTTTTACTGATTTGTCCCAATGACTAACTCACTCCGTACCCATTTGTCACTTAATCAACTTGTCCTAATATTTTACTGAGATAGATTACTCTGACATTATATTGAATGTAAACAAATTACAGTATTTAAGCAGATGACAGCAAAAACATACGAGTTATAAAATTCAACCTAAAAACAGAACTTCTCTGCATTTCAGAGTATTCCATATTATTGTTTCATATACAGTGTTTTTAACAAAACCTGGATATGTATAATTAATTAAAGCCAACTGATAGTTCTGAATGAAACTTAAGGTGTCAAAATAAGTCTACAAACTATTGATACAGTTATTTTACATACCTGCCACGGTAAGTGTGTATTGAGCATTATTACTAGTTCCACCAAATTGGCTATCACATTTCCAAACTATGTTGTTCTCACTGTTTGTCATCACATTAGCTGGTATTGTCAGTTTATATATAGGTCCAGGTTCACATGTATACTGATATTGTGTATCTGTATCACTCCAATGTTACATGTACTTGTATAATCTATATTTGCCAGCGTGTACTGACTCTTCTTCTCCATGATATATATTTTGCGAAGTTACTACTATCCTGTGGATTACATGTTAATGTAAAAGATTCACCAGCTGCAGCAAATTCTGATGACCCTGTCAGTGTCCAAACTGCCTCTACATTAGATAAATATAATTAATCTGTTATTAATCGGTGATGTTGATAGTCTTCCCTTGTTTGGATTGATACAAAAGTTATATGAATGAAATGGTTTTATTAGATTTGTGACACTGAACAGGAATAACTAAGACCAGACATAAATTATATGTTTTACCCTTAAAGTGCAAATAAGTCAATGGTAATTAGCTTTTAGTGTATAAATCGGCCGTGAGCCGTTCGAGAAACTGTTTAGTGTCAAAAGTTTTCCTGCGTGAAATTACAAAAATCCTTTAAATTTTTTCAAGTAATTTGATGTCAACGCGAAGTGGTGTCTTAAATGATGATCCTGTTGATAAGAGTTTATCCCGATGCCGAAATGAAATAATCATGAACCTTTTATGTATTAAGCATAGGAAAATCTATAAAATTTGGTTCAGTCAAATGTAAACACATATTTAAACTATAAAGAAGTAAAAGAGGGTATGGCATGTTTGATGATATTTTGTCCTAAATCGACCGTTTTGGTTTTTGAAAAATAGATGGTCAATTTGAAAAAAAAAACAAAAATCGGGAAAATTAAATCTAACCACTGTATACATAACTAATGTTATATTTTAACACCTATATCACTAACTGCTGTGGTTAGCTCGGTGCCAGTACGCCGTGTAACCTACATGATAGCTGTTTAATCATTCTATTTTATTCTAGTTTTTATTCTTTATAGAATACTTTTGTTCAATTTTCCATTTTCTACAAATATATGCTTATATGCTTTTAAAAAGTGTAACACTATTTAAAAGTTTTTCTTTCAAAACATCATTCTTACTACCAGATTAAGCCAGGTAATATATTCTATGCAATAATACTACACATATCACCTGTGAATTCTTAGTGAAGCGTGATGCTAGTTAAAAAACTTTAGTATTCTTATAATCTATACTGAACAACAAAAGAAACAATACACCCATTATAACATCAAAGATTTGTTTTAAAATGTTGATAATTTCCAAATATTTGAAATAATCTGATTACATGTTTCATTCTTTAAAAAATATGAAACAATTTCATTCAATACAATCAGAAGATTATTGCTCTATTAAGGCACAAAAGGGCAAAGGGTCAAAATGAAAAAAAAAAAAAATGAATAACGTTAAATTCATTTCTTCGCTGTACAATTGAAAATCATGTTCAAATTGGTTATTTAATTTACAGTTAAAAGTTAAATAGCGTGTATGACCTCCATTTGCGTTGATGCAAGCCTGAGGCGGCGACGCATAGAATTGACGTAACGGTTAATCACATGACATGCAATAATCGTCCATTCATGTAGGACAAGACCAAAATCAGCAAACGTTGTCATTTGCCGGTTTGCTATCCCTTGTCGACCAAATTCATTCCAACTGTGCTCAATCGGTGCCATGTCCGATGATCATGAGGGAAATGGTAGGAAGAGGTTGACGTAAAAAAGCCGAAGTGAGTCTTGTCGTATGTGGATGAGCATTATCATGTTCAAAGGTGAGGGCTGGTCCAAAACGGTTAAAAATGGTATAACTTCTACAGACAGAATGTCATCGCGGTATTTCTGCGCATGCAAAATCTCATCAACACTTAGTAAACGAGATTTATGACCGCCACAGATTCCATCCCATACCATAAAAATGCCTAAACCGAAACTATCAATTTCTTGAACAAATCTGCGTTGTCATTCGTGGTCGACCACTCCGATTGGCATTTGATGTCGTCCCAGAATGTTGGAACGCCGTAGCAGGGAATGCATCGTTACACGCGTGCAACCAAATGGTCTTGCAATATGTGCGACATTGCTGCCGGCATGTAACATCCCAATTGCCTGTTCACGCTGTATTTGAGTCAATCTAGCCATTAATGTTTTAGATATCTGGCAATATTTTTTATGTTTTTTTATTACCTGATGTCAATAAATCCAATTTGTCAATTTTAAATTGAATTGTACATACCATATAAGTTGCACGTGTGGCGCATGCGATTTTCATTAAATAGAGTCAGTATAGACACGCGCCACTAAGCACGAATATTGAACATTGGATTGAAGCTATAGTAAGGTCAGGATTACGGGTGGTAAATTTCGTCGAAATCCAAAATGACATTATTAAAAAAAATATATAATAACAATGTGTATAGTTTCTTTTGTTGCCCTGTATAATTAATGTATATTGGTTGAAAATGAAGATAATGAATGTTAAGGATTGTTAATTGTCCCTTGTTCTTCAAATGACAACATGTTTACGAAAATGAAACGCTTTTTGTTCATAGAGCTTGTCGAATTATATAACTCGAAATCCCCAATTTTGTTACAAATATATTTTGTACATCATAACGTCATTCATCTGTTCAAGCAGAGGTCAATTTAAAAAGCGCCTATCAAACCCGCCATAGATTGTATATTTGCAAAGCAATTGTAACCAACTACGGTAACGGACCTTAATATTTCTCAAAGTTAACGGCATAGAAAAACTTTACTATAGCAGAATAAGGCTTGTCAGTGTACCACGTGATATACCATTAGGTTTGTGTGGAAAAATTATTTCTACGAGCGAAGAAATCGCTTCAGTTCATGTTTTTTTCTGTATGAAATGACCTGATGTTAGGAAATCTCAACGTTTTTCCAACACGTTCCACACAAACGTTAAGGGTTATTAGTTCATCACGTCGTATGCTGGTAAACCAGATGCAGAAAGTTCTTAGCTGTTGCATCTCGCCATGTCGAATTTTTTGGAATACACAATTCCCTATCCAAATGGCCAACTGATTTAGAAGGAAATGGCTATTTCTAAAATATCCTTGAGCTCATACATGTCGCCAATTTCAGTAGATAACATAGAGAAAAAATATATACTGTACAATTAACTTATTTCAGAAATACATAAAACAAGAAGGAATAAAAAAACACACTGACGAAATAGCACATATGTACACATATGTTAACATATTTAAGTCTTACTTTCAAATGTACGTTCCACATTCTATATTTGGAAAAATAATTGAATTCTGATTCAACACACACGCGCGCACGCTCGCATACACAAAAACACATACAAATGCACCGTTTAAATTTTTGTCATAAAGGTACAAGCGTACTATTAAATACACACATTTTAATTTAAGGTTATCGTCACTGTTATCGCAAGTTAAGATTATGATACGTGTATTAGTTCTTTGTAAATTATCAATGAATACTTAAAAATACTGTTCATTGCATTGGTTGTTACACAAAATGTGAAACTTGTAAAAAACTATAATATACAAGTACCTGTGACTCCATGAAGAATTGAAACGATAATAAAATATAACTGACATAAAGATCGTACCTCCATATTTATATTATTAATATTTTAACTTCCTTGTGGTGACGTCACTGGGGGTATACAGGCATGTACATAATATAAGATTTTACAACATTTAGTTTATATGTGTAGACAAGTGTACAGGTCGTTAAATACACACGCGTTCTAAGTTATAATTTACTACATATACAATTATATCCATTGCGCTTTTTAAAGCAACATTTGCATTTTGCCAGTCTCTGTTTTCTGGTTGTTTAAACCCATACTCTGCTCTTTGAAACCTTAGCGGGAACAGTGCCTTATTTTGCTTGAGATGCTTTGCATTATAAATAAATGTGATTAATATGAGACTTGACATAGTGTTAAAAATTGATATGTTGGTCTTTTGGAAACAGCGTCGATTACAGGGTTAGTAGCCACAGACAAACTATTCCCCAGTGTCACTTAATAAACCTAATTTCAGGAGAGGAATAGTTAAAAATTATCGTTTTTTATAAATGACAAATCATCTTAATCAGTCTCAGCCAATATTGCTTTTATTTGCCGATAAAACATCTTATCATTTTTCAGATAATTGTTTTACGATTTGATTGGATAATAAGATCCTTGTAAATACCGATGTTACCATTTAACGGGGTGATTAATAATTTACTCGGGAAATAAAAGATTCGACGAGACGAATCCATCGATACTAAACATGTTAATAGGGGTTCAATGGATGGTGTGCTAGAGCTATAGATCGAAATCCAATATAAGACTATAGGGAATTTCCCATAGACATTCGTTTCCTCAGAACTCTCTTATTTCTAGTTTAATCTTTATAATCGAGGTATCTATGTGTTTGTACGAACAAACCCCATGTCATTATGCCCCATACCGAGTCTGTGAACGAGTGGTTCGCATAGAACCGCATCCGAATGGTCCCCGTGTTAAGACTATGACCTAATATCATGATCGGGTTCGAGCCTTATTTCACACCCCATATCCATCATCTATATACCTAAACGTTCGAAGGTTCATTCTCTATCGATCTATGTCATCGATTTACTCAGTGGTCAAGCGGTTCGAGCGGTGGGTCCGAATCTGTGAATTTCACTTAACGGGATATAACTCTTTTCTACTGCGTTCGAGCACCTTACCACCCTGTCCATTCGATGCCTCTCCTCGAGACGGACACGACGGAATATCACATTACCCCTTTCGGTCAAGAGATCGAGTCCTAGTATAGTTTTAACTCTCTAACATCATCAGGGGGGGTCACCTCAGACCTCAGCTACTTAACTTCGATTCGGTTTTCCCCACCTTTTATAGATCTAAGGATTTCTTTTCGGTTTCCCTATATCCGGGACTTCCCCCTCACTCCGTGACGTCATACCTCGTGACCCCACGACCTCTTATGTCAGCATTATTTAAAGAAGGAACAGCAGAACAGCACAACAGGACCATATTTCGTCCAACAAACACTACTACACGACCTCTTATGTCAGCATTATTTAAAGAAGGAACAGCAGAACAGGACCATATTTCGTCCAACAAACACTACTTATAATAGTATTCATTGTAATCAAAACACTCCAGTTGGTTTACAAAACAAAGTTAAATTTGAAGTTAGGCTATATTTTTGTCGCCGTGGCTGCGAAAATATGGACACAATGACAAAAAAAACTTTTTGGTGTATTTACTGACCCAGATAAAATTTATCAAAAAAAAAAACGCGGGATGAATTGACTAAAACTGTGACAGACGCGCATCTGAGAAGGAAGGCAATACTGGATTTATTGCGGATGACGCAGATTCACCTTTATGTCCAGTCAGATCATTTGAAAATTATCTGAATAAACTTAATCCCAACTATCAAAAATTATGGCAGCGTACACTTGATAGTTTTGAAGAGGACTTTTATGTCTGGTATGCAAACAGAGCGATCGGGAAAGACACTATAAGCACATTTATGTCTCGGCTAAGTAAATCCTGTTCTCTGTCACAAATCTACAAAAATCATTCAATTCTTGCCACTGGTCAATCCTGACAAAAGACAGATTTTCACCATCCCAAATCATGTCGGTGACTGGTCATAAATCCGTATCTTTGCTTGCGGTTTATCACCTTGTATCGGACACTGAAAATTCAAGATGGGTCAGGCTATTTGTTATTAAATACATGGTAATCAACAGACACTTGCACTTCCCGCGCCATCAACTTCAAACCTTACAACGGTGGATGCTACTACTAGCGCCAATCATCAAGGTCAAGGGGGACATGTTAAATTCTCAGGCTTGTTTTGCTAGGAATACATCACCAATGTTTTATGGTTGCACAATAGGAACAGTTAGTTTTCAGAAAATAAATTCTATATAAATGTCTATATAAAAATGTCTATATAAAATGTGAAGTTTTAATATTGTGATTAGCATGAATTTAGACCGATAACAGACAGACATTATGATATTCGTTGTTAATTTTTTCATTAACCCTTTGGATGCCATAAGAACTTTCAAAGAGAATGCCAAGCAACATTTCAGGCCTTGCAGATTTGAAAGTCACAATGACGTCACAATCATTGATGCCTCTCGGAAGCTTCAAGATAACATTACATTTTTAGCGTCATTTCTGCGTAATTTCGCGGGAACTTTAAAAGCTAATCTATAACTTGAAATTTCCTTAAACGCTATACGTTGATTCGTACTTGGATGATTGATTTAGAATATAACAGCAATACAAACCCTGTTGGTTATGCAGATAATATTAATTTTGCTATTAATGCACCCAGGTTCTCGCTCAATATATAGATATTATTATATGACCATTTGTGTCACACCCCTTATCAGGACTCGAGGGCTGATTAGAGGTGTAATATCAAAATAGTTATATTACAAACTGTTTATCAGTTTTATTCAGTTGAAAAGACTTGACTAGATGACAATCTCCAACAACACAGGAGATGATAAAGGTTTAGGTTCAACTTTGTGACGCCGGGGTTGCTAATTAATCATTTTTCATAGCATGCATAAATTTTTTTCTACAAATATTTTGACGCCCGATTGTGTATTATGGGCATTATTTTGTTTTTCAATCAATGATCAGTTCACAAACATAAATCGCCACAAAAAGTAAACAATTCAAAAGTACCAGCATAATTTCCGGATTCATGTTGGTATACTGTCTCTGTACGTAAGTCCATCGATTTTGCTACAAGAACGGTTCAGACATAAACAACGCATGGTTTTGGTACAAGTTTCGGTTATATTGATTCTAGGAATAAACAAAAGAAAACTTTGATGATATTGTTATAGATAATATGGTGTACGCTTAACATGTAAAAGAAATCTACATCTACATGTATATAAAATACATGTAGAACAAATTTATTTCATGAATATAAGAAACGAATATCAAGAAATTATAAGTATGTCGTAAAAGAAACACGAAAAGTAATAAAAAGTTCCAATATGGAAAAATGCTAAGTTCACCCCAATAAACTTATATTGCGTATAGCAAGCAATAATGTCTTCAGCGATTCCTGTTAATACACTGACGTCTATGATCTAGGAGACAAGTTACATGAAGACCCCGGTTACACCTTGAACACATTGTTCTGGCCCTACGTCTACCGTTGCCGTTTTTTCTTGAACAGTTTACACATTCTTTCATTCTTCTTCCATCAAGATGAACAACTCTAACACCTCTCCTGTCTCTTACGACTGCGTTCTGTCTAGCATTGTTCCTGCCTTCAATCTGATCTTTGCTTAATTCTTCAATAACTACCTTAATAAATTGTAGACGGGTAAGAACATTTCTATTGTTAGTATTCTGTTCGTAATCAAAAACAAACATACTTATCCATTTCCGAATCACAATCCAGAAGCAAAGTAAAAACTTTGGAACTGACAAGTTAGGTTAGACACGTGAACTTCCACCAGGGAAGTGAGGCCGGGTGCTCCGGAAGGGTAAGCACCTCCTGTTTAGCTAGCTACACCCGCCACGTGTGTAATCAAAATTGTGTGAAAGGAACATGGAACTATGAGACGTCAAATATATCCAAGGCAATCCTGGACACAGAGACATCAAACTTATCAACAATACTGTGATGACGGCCATAAAACTTTTTGAGGGCCTTGATAAGCCTAGGCTTGCAATATCCCTGAGTCAACAATTTATTTGCAAGCAGCCTACTTCGTTGTACAAAGTCCCCGTGGTGGGAACAAGCTCTACCATAGCGTATTAATTGGGAAACAAATACACCATAAGCAGGAGAAGCAGGTATATTGCTGCATAAAAAAGGAAAGTTGACAACAGAAAAATTGAAGTCATCACGTTTGTCATAAAGTTTCAAATGTAGCCTTTCCTGTGCGTCATATTTCAGGTATAAGTCTAAATATGAAGCAGAACTTGAGGAATCAGTCGTGTCTTTTAATTCAAGCTCACTAGGATAGATGACATTTACATAGTCTCCAAATTTAGGATTGTTAAGAGACAGAACGTCATCTATATATCTGTATGTTGAGTTGAATGATTTGGCGACAGTTTTCTCTCCAGATTTAACAAGGTTCTGCATAAATTCTGCTTCGTAAGAATAAAGAAACAAATCAGCAAGCAATGGTGCACAGTTTGTACCCATTGGTATACCGATTGTTTGCTGAAAAACTATATTACCAAACACAACAAATATGTTATCTATCAAAAACTCCAACATTTTGTTGATGGTATCTTCAGTATATTTTTGTTTGGAATCCGTATGGTGCTTGACAAAATAACCAGAATCCCTATTCAGCACCAGATATTTGTATCTAGGCTTACCGTTTTTGTAGAAGAAAGACAAGTGAATAATTTCTTTAAGACGTTCTTTCAATTTAGAATGAGGGATTGTGGTGTATAGTGTAGAAAAATCAAATGTTTTTTATACTTTTTACATAAGATAAAGTATTAGAAGCAAGATGTTCAAGTAATTCTTTAGAATTTTTGAGAATCCACATTTGGTTGATTCCAGATGTAGAATATACTTTCTCTGAATAAGACTGAAGACCATCTTTGACGATTGTCAAAATTTGTGTTAGAGTTACCGATAATGATTTAGTAGTACATTTAGATGAGCCTGCTATATATCTTTCCTTGTATGGATTTTTATGTAGTTTAGGAATCCAATACAAGTAAGGAAGATCAAGATCTTCCTCTTTAAGATTGATACCAAAAGACTCGAGAACTCCCCTATGGTTGGAAAGAACTTCATCTTTGGTAAAATTAGTTCTAGTATATGCAGGGTTATTTGATATACTATCTAAACCAAGCTCCTTAATAAGACATTCAAGGTAGAACCTCTTACAAACGAGAATAATGTTGTTGGAAGCCTTATCAGCTGGGACAACAACATATTTGTTGTGTATGTCTGTTAGAATTGCTTTGACTTCTGGATCCCTGAGTACTGAAGAAGGTTTAGTACTCATAGACCCTTTAAGTTTGGCAATCCTAGTTTTAACGAAAGATCTCACAACCTTTATCCAGTCGGATAAGGTATCAAGCTCAACATCTTCTAATTTAGCCCAACGTCTGGCGTACTCTTCAACAGAATCCATGATAAGTCGGAAATTCTGTCCCCAAGTAAAAGGTTGAGCTTCTCTATATTTAGGACCTTTTGAAAGTAAAAGTCTTAATTTGGTGTTCTCAATTATATTGAGATCACCAGTTATTACATGTCCAGCCGGTCCATAAATATAGGGAGAAGACGAGCAAGAGCAAGTAGGTGGAGTAAAATTATGGAAGTTTAAACACTGCAATGTTTGTTTATAATTAAATATTTTGGATGCAATAGGTTTATTATAGGAGTAGGAAACTAGAGGTGGAGAATTAATTTTGAAATAAGCAGGAATTTTAGATTGGACTTGTTTATTTTGAAGAATATTGGAAATGTTTATAGCATCTATTCCTTTGTTAGCATAGTGTAACTTAAGATATTGGCGTTGACCATCGTTATCAATATCGTTTTCCCGAGCAGGTTTCAATAATCTGTTAAAAGCAATATCCATGATGATAGCAGTAAGCTTATATTCTGGTGTATTAAAATCTGTAGTAGTTTTAGATATGCATTCTTCTTGTAACTGTCTAAGACGGGATAGTGGTATAGAGTAGAGTTTAGTTCGGATATGGTGTAATCCGAGAGGTTTCTGTAGGAATGGTAAAAGATTAAGAAAACTAACATCATGGATATTGGGTCTGTTATAACGGCGATGTCCATGACTTCTATTGTCACGTGGTGTTTTGTTGAACAAGTGTAAAACATTTACATTGTTACAACCCGGGCTTGAAAGATTTCCTACGCTTACAATTTTGTCATTACATCCATATGGCGAAGCAGTGCCTAATTCTCTTATCCAGTAATTTTCCCGTTGTAATCGGTATGGAGTGCTTAATGTAGGACTATTTGTATGGTGGTATATTTTTTCCAAAAGCCTGACTTTCATAGATAACACAGAATGGTCCGGCTGGTTAAAATGTTGGTAAAGAAACTGATTACCATAGTTATTGATATCAAACCGATGTCCATTCATACGTATATTTAGTCTACCTTTGGTTTCACCCACATATATGAGTCCACATAAATTGCACTCTATTCCATATACAACATTGGAAGATTTACAATTCAGATCATCGTGACTTCGTAAAGTGTAATTTTTAGATGTAAGGTTACTGGCAAAATGCGTATCGGTTATTAAAATTTTACAGGTTTTGCAGTTTTTTGATTTACAAGTAACAAATATATGAATTTAATAGGATTCTATGAAGCATATTAAAAATTACTTTCTTCCACATCTTAATTGTTTTACGGTTGTCGTCATAGGTCAGAGACCTCATATCATTCAAATATACCCCACCCATGTGTTTATTGTAAAACTTGACAATTTCAGGCTTTTGTCCGGCATTGACCGATGCGATGCAGTATGATATGTGGATAGGAGATGTACAGGTTTTCGATTTGCGCGTTCTTTAAAACCACAAAGTAACACTTCTCTCTGTCTCATAAACACCGATTGTCCAGCATTTAAGTTGCAAGTTTTAATCAAATTCGGCAACGGTCTGTTTTTGCGAATTGTTCTGGAGAGAAATGATTTATTGAGCAATAGTCTTTTTGCTAGTGCAACGGATGAAAAAAAGCTATCTGTCACATGGTAACCTTTGCGCAATAAATTAGATGCTTTCAGTAGCATCATTACAATGTATGCCCCTTGCGTCTCAGCAGCTGGTACTGAATCATATCGGCGACCTATGGATAAGTCTACGTCTATGGATAAGTTCTGTGAAGGAGAATAAAATCGCTTAAACTGCATGTTTATATGGTCTACAAATGGTCGGAATTTCCTATCGGGTCATAGAACGGACTGTTCCTATTAGGTATGTTGTTTTTGTTTACTACATGAAAAAACTTCAAAATATTTTGAAACCGATTCCGACTCATTACTTCACTAAACTAGGACGTTCTCTCGCTTCGGTATTTTGACGACCAATATTCCTGTATCGATGGTTTCTGTATTACCCCCATGTTGATAATAACTGCTATGAAAGCCTTGAACTCTGTAAAAGATACTGGCCTCCAGGCTTTTACACGTGAATGGGAAGCAAGCCTTCCAATATTCCTTCCAATAAAAATGAAGGAACTATGGTACTATTTTGGATAATGATCAAGGTAATTTTGAATTAAATACGTTTACAATTGATTTCCATTATTTCCATTACTATTTGGTCAGTCGATAGAGTGCTCGCTCCGTAAGGGGGAGGTTGTGGGTTCGATCCCCGGCCGAGTCTGACCAAAGACTTGAAAGTGGGTAGTCACTGTTCTTTCGCCAAGCACTCGAAATTACGAAATGAAAGTAACGGTTCTTTCTGATGGGAACTTAAAATAAACATGGTCCGTGTCATGGTGGGCTTGGCACGCTAAAGAACCCTGTTGTATAATGCCATCAGCGCAACGCACAGACAAAATTTCTGCACTTTCGCCTATAGCTGGCGACGTCTCGATGTAAGTGAAATATTCTTGACTGGGACGTAAACCCCATTACTCACTCACTCACTCACTCCATTACCATTTTGCAAAACATATGCACTTGATAAAATCATAAAGACCGTCTAGAAACGGTAACAAGATCAAGAAAAGCTAAAGATAAAACTTGACAGGTCTTTCAAAATCGAACAGTTCAAGTGACCGTGATGACTTTCGTTCGACAAAATATTGGAATAATATATTGTATCAAAATTGTTTCCTAAACTACACAATTGTAACAAATCTACACATTTGTATCAAATCTACACATTTGTAACAAATCTTTACATTTGTATCAAATCTACACTTTTGTATCAAATCTACACATTACATTATATGATGCATATTTTCACATTGTATCATACCAACTACGTATACATTGTATGATCTTTGAAGTACCGAAGTTTCAGCGGCAAAATCATGGGTGCCCAATATCACGCGGAAACAAAAAATGCAGTACTATTTCAATGCCTACTTTCTTAATCCTACAGCATCATTAATATACCATCCTTTTCAAAAATGTTATATTCCCAACATTTTCGAAAATTTTCGCATTCTAGTGTTAAAACTTGAATAAATAAAACTTCAGACCTTACCGTTCATAGTTTATAATATAAAGTTATCAAAAAGCCTCTATTCCTTTGTCATATACCATTTTTTGAATTTATTTATAAAGTACATTAAAAAAATGGTATATGTCATATACCATTTTTTGAAATCAATGTATTTTATGATTAAATTCAAAAAATGGTATGTAACAGCTTGATATTGGAATTCTGCACTACCAAACCAGGTATCAAAATGTCTCGACTCTAGTCTTCTGAGGAATATATTTCAGAATATATTGAAATCTCTTTATGTGGCAGATTATAAGAAGAATGTTATGAGTTATTTGTCAATTGTTAATTTTAAAAAAGAAACTTATGAAATTCCCATGGCTCTGGTTATTTGTTTTATTTTTATTTCTTTAAGATATTTTTGTGAAGCGTGTATAATATAGAACAAAACCTTTTCCATTCCGGTTTGATTGGAATGTTCGTCTGCCGACTAGACGTCCGTAGCGGTTGTTAAGGATAAAAACCAACAAAATTTTAAAGACATTAAACGTTTTCTGAAAACCGCTGTATAACAAACTGCTTTCATGAGAAGAATGAGGGAGGCCGCGGTAGCCTAATGGATAAGTATACAGGGTCTCTCACCGCTAATGGATAAGTCTACATGGTCTCTCACCGCTGTGAGTTCGAGGCCTACTCGGACCACATGTGGGAAAGTGAATTTTCCTTGTTCACCCGGTATCAGTTTAATGGACTAGGGGAGTGGTACGCTTGACTGCGGAGTACTGATGCGGTGAGCTAGCACCCTAAAGTCGTCCTAAGTGCGCTAGTACAAGAGAGACAAACAACACACTCGCACTTCACATGCGTACACGAAATTGTTCATAGATTAATCCATAGAAGTTAATAAAGTAGTTCTCGTCGCGAATAGCTGAAAAATTGCTGATGTAAAGTTAAGCAATATTAAGCTGGGCTAAAAATGCAGAAAATAAGTTTTTTGAAGGTTGAAATAAAATACACAAAGTACAAAAAAACTTCTTCCAAAATCCAGGTGGAAAAGATTTTACACAAGAGACTTAACTATCAAATAATAATCAAATGTTTGAACTAATGTTTGTATCGTCTTCTAAGCACTTTTTAAAGAAACGCCATCATGTTATTCAGTTCCTTCAGTTCTCTACATTTGGCCAACACTGCACGAGAAAAGAACACATATATATATATATAACGGTTGAGATGTAAATAAAATGCAAATCAAACAAACCAAATAACTATATAGAGAGTCTCTGCACAAATCCTTTGACAACAAAAGTTTACATCTTAGATTCATTGAAGATGGTCATTTAGTCATTATGATTAGATCTTTAATACGGCACATTGTATCCTGCTATATAGACACGTCATAACTACAACTGAATTATGAACAAAATATCAAACAAAATGTTATGTCACATTGTAAGTATCTATAACTTGACTGGATATCATTTTATTATTTTTATTGGGATGAGCTTATAATTTATTTGCAGATTATATACGCAACAGTTAGTGCAATCTCTCTCTCTCTCTCTCTCTCTCTCTCTCTCTCTCATATTCCTGAAATTTGCCTAGTCTGAAATATATTATTCATCCTTGAAATTAGAATAAATGTATAACACTGCAAGAAACAATATTATTTTAACAAAAATCCTCAGTAATATCGATGCTAAAATACAGCAACAAATTCATTGTCTTTGTATAATTCAGGGCCTAGCTACAGTACTGGTTTTCAAATTTTAAAGCAAAATGTAAAGTAGAATATGTTAAATGTTATCTCAAGTTACCGCCCGCGTTTCTATGTGCTAATTTCCAATAATTAAAAAAAATAACGCTCATGCAACTAGCGGGGTAAACGAAATAAAAGTCCGAAGTTCAAGGACCAGTTGCTTAACGATAAAACTTCAATACTTACATATGTAACCGGAACCCAGTAAAGGATTTAATGAAATCCACCCAGGAACCGAGTTAATGCAGTGGTTCAGTGTATCTAGGTTATGGCACAGCTTTCTTAACTAAAAAGACCACTACGACAACTGGATTATAATACAAAACACTAAATTTATTATGAGAAAATATCCCCAAATATTGAATATTATATCAAGAATATCACAAAGATTCAATAACAACAAATAAATGCGAATAAATAGCTCAACAGACAACAATATAAAGTAAATCCACCCAATCTCTCTAAATCTTAACAATTATATATAATGTAGAAACATCATGAACAAGGGGAAGTTATAACGGCGAGACGACTCATAGACCCAAGGGCAGATAATATAAAGGGGACATTATTAATAAATTCAAAACAGGTAAAGTATCCTACTCAAAATGACAAGAAGTATCAAAAATATTATTTAAAAGGGGAAATGGAAGAACACGGGAAATGCAAAATTTATTTAATAAAATTAATACTGGGAATACTGACGATGAAGCCACCTAAAATTAATGATAAACCTGGTCATTCGGAATATGGTCAAGGAAGCAAAAATATTCTACAAAAATAATTAAGCAAAATGCTTTAAAAGTCCCTAATCAAAAATAAGTTAAAGTAAAGCCAAAATCAAAAATAACTACCCCCATTTTAGAACTTAAAACTTAACAAAATAAATGAAAGGTAGAGACATTTTACTGCCAGAGACCAGAAAGCGAATGACCAGGTCGTATGCCAACCTTATCAATCTTGGTAGTCTCCCCAAGTGACAAATCACGGAAAAACACCTGCTTATATACCCGTGAATCTATCACCCGTGAAGTTGAAAACCAATCAGAGTGATTATAACACTGACCAATGAATGCCAATGAAAATCAAAACGGCAGACATAAATGTAAATAGGCTGATACGGCAAAATGGCGGACGAACAAGGCTCCGAAAAGTGTGGTATAATAAAAAGTAAATACTTGGTAATAAGGATTTAAATGTGTGCTAAATCATCGATTTATAAATAAGGTACGTTTATATAAAAGTAGAACAAACGAGCCGACACAGTCAGACACGTTCATGATGAATATTTAAAATAATATTAAAAAAAATAACGGTGCAAAAAAACGGTCGCCGTTACACATATAGTGAAAACAATAGAATCCACTTGTAATATTATATCAACAGCTTATAATAATTTGCTTCAAGCCATGTTCTAGTTGATCATTTTATGTTATAATCAACACAATCAAATTAAATTCATGTATCTAATTTCGATTTGCCAAAAAGTTTACTGGACTGGAAGTCGGGATACCTGCCTTATGTCAATTTCTGATTCTTAAAACTTCTGAACTAATTTGAAATAACGAATTAATAATTAAGTAATTACAAATTACATCAGACATCTTTATAATTATGTTATATACAAAATACACACGATAAGCTTTCGTAATTTCCATCTATTTCATTGGAAATTAGCACACGACAATTAAAATGAATGTCCTGCCCTAAACGCTTTTGCAATTTTTATTTATTTTTATCACACAAATACTTGTTAATAGCCTTATTTTCATAAGTGTGTCAAATTTTCAAGTTTTGTTTATAAAGTGTTGAGAATATTTTGTCTTAACCATGTCTTGACCATGCCTTAACCATAATCTAGAAGCAACGAAACGACTTTGAAAACAGAATTTGAGGTTAACATCACAAGTGTTAACTATTCTGACTTTCCTACGGTGGGTGTCAAGGCAGAACATAAATGGAATGGTTCAAACTAAACACTAAGTACAAAGTATTTTGTATTTTATTATATTAAATATTGTTAATATAAGAAATGAGATTCTTTTTTGTTATCGATATAACAATGGTCAGTCTAACTTCCATGACGGCAAAGAAGTCATTCCTTAAATATTTATTTACGACAAATTAAAAATATTATTATTTGAAATTATAATAAATGTTTTTTAAAAACTATGTATATTGACGAATTACCTTTTAAGCAATATGGAACTATATTTATTTTAATCACCTTGTAAAATAACAAACGTATAAAAAAACAAATTGTCATCAATTTCCTAAAAATAGATTTATGGTTGTCATCAAAATATTATTGATAAATTTAGTGTGTTTTACCTTATTTCAAAAAACGAATTTAACATGGATTTGGTTAGTTTGGATTATAACTAATTATAATTTTTAATAATAAACATTATTAACTCTTTATATTAAGATTGTAAGTTAAATGAATATCAAATGATACTTTTGAAGGTAAAGTTGATCGAATGTATATTTTATATTTACAATTTTACTTATTTTTCTATGACAACTATTTCTCAATATTAATAGCATACGTCAATAAATACATTTACTTGAGCTTTTTTCAATACTTCTAGGGTTATTTTTATTAACCCTTAGACATTGTTTTTTATTGTAGATATGCATATATAACTCTTTATCCTTAAAAAATGTATTCGTCTAATACTATCATTAAAAATATTTTATTCAATTTCATTCTATTTAATTAATAGAAAAAGCCGGGTTCACTTTTTACCATACTCATTAATAATATGATATCTACTTTTTATCGAGATGTGGTACACCACAGGTTGATGCAATAAAACCAATAAAGTTAGTTAACTAACAAAACATTCTTCATTGCAAAAAGTAAATTGAAAAATTAGTACAAAGTTCATATGAAGAGTGTCGGTCTTCATGCAAATTGTAAACAATGTCATTCCTCAGATAAAAAGTATAAACGTAACCGGTGTAGAGTACTGGACTCAAATATGAAATTTTATGTTGGTGCAATATAACCAATAAAGGTAGTAAATAAACAACATAGAGATGCAGTTCATTCTTAATAGCAGAAAGTTAATTCAAAGAATCAGTACAAAGTTAATATGAAGAGTGTAGGTCTTCATGCAAATTGTAACAGGATAGGCGGTGTCATACTACCCTGAAGTGACCTCGAAACAATGTCATTCCTTAAATAAAAAAGCACATACGTTACCGGTGTAGAGTAATGCACTAAAATATGAGATTTTAGGTTATGGCCGTTTTGCGATTTCATACATTTTTCAATGATCAGCCTTTTTCTTAACACAAGAATAATGTAAGACCCAATTAGCAATCCAATCTTCACACGTTGTGAAGAAAAACATTGGTGATTGTAAAATTTTATCTTGTTATTGCACTCGATATAATTTTATTTTTGGTAATTAATCGATATTTTAAATATGAAAATGTAAAACTTACCTACGAATGTGTTATTATCGCCAGGATATTTCTGAGTTTGATCATAAATTATCTCTTTTATATACACGATAAGTATTGACGTTTGCTGTAGAAGAAGTAAGAAGACATAACTTCAACAAAAAGTGTGTATATCAAAGCAAAAGAAAACTTGGACGAAAAATAAATTAACTCATGACGATATATCTTTAGTTTCAATTTTTCAAATTATTAAGCATATTTTCTTTTGATTTTGCAGTCTTGTCTCGAAACTTTTTTTCAGTATGCAACACTATTGCAAAATTATTTTTTTTTAATTATGATGAATCCATTTATTTAATAAATTATTTAATTATACAGCAATATGTGCTTCGCATAGACATTAAACGATAAATCCCAAGACGTTAGCGAGCAATAAATGTCGGACTTTGTTCCAGTCGGTAGTTTCACGAATCCATTTTTTCATAACGCAAACATTGTCACATTACACTGAAGTTAACGACGTCATACGATTGTTGTAACATGTCTGAAGACGCAATCGTTGTGTTGGTGTCACCAAATGCCAGCTTTTGTATCCATATACAAAAACAAGTGTAATATTTATGTATCATGCGACAAAATGGCATTTTAGATGAAATACTTGACGGAAGTAAACGACATTTATTTGGCTATTTAGTAAAAGGGTTATTAAACTGATATTGTGAAAACTGGACCTTGTTGTATCAATATTTGCACTTGCAAGTTTGTGCAAATGTGTAGTCAACTCGAGAAAATGTTTTACCATATCAGCTTAATTTAGTAAAAACTATTTTGGTCCTTAGGGTAGCTTTTCAACATCTTCAAAATAATTTTGGTTTTATAATTTTGTTCCTAGCACTACTGATGAGGAATTGTATTCCGAAACGGCGGTCTAGTGCTGTGAATATAAACCAAGTACAATATGTAATTTAATAACCCTAAAGCACCATGCACTTATTTGTGAGTGATATACAATTCAAACCAACTATCAGATAATACTTGATGAACCATAACAACTATTTACAGACATTTCTACTCAAAGATGTAGAGAGAGAGAGAGAGAGATCAAAAACCTATATCAAAATTTATTTAGTTTACTTTTTACATTTTACAGATATACAGATTTTGTTATTCAGAAGAATGTCGGGCTTTTTTCTATTATTTTTTATACTGTTACAACTGAAAGAATTACCAGGTAATTCCCAGTGATGAATTTGTTGTATTTGAGTATACTGTTAATGTGGTTTTGGCGCTAGACTATGCGTGCATGTTGTGGTTTTGTGCCTAGCTATTCTGAAGTTGAAAGGGTCCCTGGTTTAGATTCCACAAAACCTAATCAATAGCAAGTTTTATTGATAGAAGATTTCAAAATGTTTTAACAGTCTATTTTTCTCTGATCAAAAAGCTTAAATCTATTCAGTTTAATAATATTACTATCTTCTAATGCACAACTGCGTTTTTCATAGAATGTTTTGTTGTTCCTCAGACAGATAGCTGGGCTGTGTTTAGTAAACTAGCTTTGTAGCAGTGTTATCATTCCATTGTTTAAGATATTAGTTTTATTATTTATATTCAAAACTTGTAAAACAAATCTTATTGTAAAAGTTATCAATAATGCCCTATAATAAAGGCTCTTTGCGATAAATAATATTTAGATACCCCTTAATAATTTTCAGATTCTCAATCAATTCACGTTTGTACATCGGGAAATGGACAACGGTGTAATCTCGACTGTGAAACTACTGACCAAGCAAGTTTTATATCTTTCACCCATCCCCACTATGGTTTAGCAGGTGGATGTACATCAAGTGGTTTATGCGGATCTGGTCTTGGTTTAGGATATTTAGTATTTCCTCTAAATTCCACATTTACAAGACTTACCTTTCTGAGACTAACTTTACAACAGATAGAGGTGATTGGTCTTGTTCATATGGTAGTTCTACATCATCTTCAGTACTGTTACCTTGTCCATGTAAGTGATTTGTCAGTTTTCAAAGTTTTTAATTAGCATTTATTATGAAAATTTAAACATAATTGTTAGTATTTGTGTGGGATAGTGGTATAATATGATTGACTGAAACAAATTATCGTTATAAAAGACAGGGGCTAAAACATCTAACTTTAATTATTAAACTCCTAAAACAATTATCTTTGGTTTCCTGTTTTTGGCTTATCATTGATGTGTTTGATACATTTAAAAATGTCCCAATACAAAACAATTAAATACTAATTGTACACTGCGATTTAAATATTTTGGTAACAAAGACTTGGTATTCTCGTACCTCGGACAGAAAAATCTCACGCGCACACCAGTGGTAGATTTTTCTGTCTTGTTCAGTTTGTCTGGTACTGCCTCACTCGACAATTTTACAATAAGGATGACGCATCCGTTCATTGTACTTGACGTCATCAAAACAAACGATTTCTTTAATTATTTTTTTTAAATATGTGTTTTATTTTATTTCTTATTCAAACTATTTTATTGTTAGAGTTGTTTTAAATTTGCATTAGATATCTTAAAATTTGAAGTGTTGTCGATCGGATTATTCTCAAAGTGTGGAAATGTACAATGCATAAAATGTGCAAAGGAATGCAAGAAGTCCCATGAGTAACGTATTTTGTTTTGTACGTATCACAGATATTACCATTTTAATGGTACGAGATATAAAATCTTTCACCTGGTTCTGACCGATACAAGTTGATCTTGGTCGAGGGTGATGTAATGTAACATATATCCCAATCGAGCTTTGCCGGTATCGGTCACAAACAGGTGACAGATTCTATTAGTCTCTCATTATTTCTTTTTTACTACTTGCCAAACCCTGATTATTTCAGTACCCTTATATAAACGTTGTAAAACAGCAGATTTTACACTCGTATTACATTGTTTTGTTAACTTGTTAATGCAAAGATAATAAATTTATATTCATCAAATTAAAATATACTAATTCATGTCCGAATCAAAACCAAGAAACAAATCGAATATTTAAAACTAAGAAATTAAGAGAAAAGCGTGAAATTGCACAAATGGGGTGAAACTGTGTGCTTCATAAGGTTAAGCACTTCCAGTTTAGCTAACTATACCCGCCAGGTGTATAATCAAAATTGAGTTAAAGGAACATGGATCTATGAGCCGTCGAAATAAATGGCGATAAAATGTAACAAGATTTACACATTGGTTCAAAGTTCATATCATATAATAATATGTAAAACAACGCTTTAATATTGATAGGAAATTTATAATAAATTATAAATTGCAAGCTCATGCAAATGTCGACCCAAATCGGAACAATATTTGATAATATAAGTTAAATAAATCTTTTATTATATAGCAAAATAAATGTCATTTACTTTCGTTCTATATTTTATCTAAAATACCATAGTTTACTTCCGCCCAGTATTTTATCTAAACTACCATTTGTTCATACATAACATAAATATTGCACTAATTCTTGTAAATGGATATAAGAACTAGCGCAATATGACGATAACACAGCGATGACGTCGACAACAATCGTATTACGTCATAAATGACAACGTCAAGTGATAAAGCGTATAAAAACAATGCTTCGGAAAACCTCGGGCTGGAACAAAGTAAGCGTGCAATTATCGATATTTATTGCACGCTAGCACCTCGGAATTAAACGTTTAATTTATATGTGAAGCTTTGATTGCTATGTAATAATGACATTTATTTTTTTTAGAAATGTCATTTGTAATTATATACCATGATTTAAAATGAATATTTTGCATGTATCTTCAAGATTGTGTTAAGCATATTATGTAATAAAATTAAACAAAACAAACTTAAATATTTATATTTAATTAATATTATTGCTACTTATAATACTATCAATAATAAAGAATAATAAACAAAGAATCACATATAATGTTCACTATCAAAATTTTAAGAAATAAAGAAAAAATATGAACTAATTATTGCATAGTGCATATCAATTTACAGGCCAAACCCAAAAGTTATGATGCTCCAATAAATGTAAATATAGCTAGTCAAGAACGCGTCAGGATTAACAGATATCTAAATGTTTTATAAATGATGTTATTAATTCTTACTTACTAATGACATACAACCAGATTGAATTTTAAAAACGACACAGTTATCATCATTTATAAATTTAAAATACAAAACCTGCAGAATGTCCTCAGAAACGGAAAGCAAAGCATATGTTCTGAAACATCACGATATGTTTATTTCTACGTCAAATTACAAAACTATTAAAATAGTATGTTTTTGTTCGAAGGTGCTTCGTTATAACACTAAATTAGTTTGATTGATAGCCCTTGTCGGTATTTTTTATTCATTTAGTCCATATTTAAAGATATTTTCTGATGTTTTCATTTCTTCAATCATACCGCAATTCAATTGAGCTAAAATTCAATCTTTTATTAATTATGTCACTTGAAGAATATTTCATATCGTAAAAAGAAATATCCAATTGACAAATAAAGTTCACAAAACCAAAAACACGTAAAGCGTCAGAGTTCGTGTTGGACCTGTATATCTTCGTTAAAAGCATTTTATATTATAACAATAGCATACATTGGTTGATAGTAAACCCTTAAAATATCATGTATACTATATAATGTTAACTAAAAGTATATAATATCCTTTTAAGAACACGTATCCATTTGATGTTTTGTTAATTATGTCACTTGAAGAATATTTTATATTGTAAATAAAAATATGCAATTAACAAACAAAGTTCACAAAACGAAAAATGCCAAGATCGTCAGAAATGCTGTTTCACAAAAGTTATATAGAGGTATTATCTAAACGTTCTTGTTGGACCTGTATATCTTCGTTTAAAGCATTTTATATTATCATAATAACATACATTGGTTGATAGAAAATCCTTAAAATATCATGTTACTATATAATGTTAACTAAGAAGTCTACTATATCCCTTGCAGAACACATGTATCCATTTGTTGTTTTGTATGTCATCACATGTTTTATAATACTCGTAGCTGTAAAGCTCTGAGGAATGATCGTTGGCACTAAGTCCGTTTGTGTATATTCCTATACATGTGCTACTATTACTTCACAGTTGTATTGACGTACACAGAACTCATCTCGATGGCTTCATCACCTGTGTGATAAAAAGATCATGTTAGAGTAAGCGTTAACATTTTTTTAAACCAATATTTTCTTGCATTTCAATTACTAACTCATGCATTGTAATTATTTAAAAATATTACCAATCAATGTTTGGATCGATATTTATTTCACATTTCAAAAGTAAATACTTTGAAATTTGGTACACTAAGTTAGACACTTGATTCTTTAAAATGGAGGAGAGGTTTAGTGTCCCAGAAGGGTAAACACTTTATGTATAGCTAGCTCAACAGCAGTACGTAAATTCGATTTTGAAAGGAATTTGGCCGTCAAATATACCCAGCATAACGTGATATAATACTTATCAACAATGTTGTGATGACACGACTATTAAAGTTGTATGACCTTAAATAGATAAGGCTTGCAATAGCTATGGGTCACAGCTGAGACGGCTATACTCCCATAGACTATATAAAAGTAACACAGTAAGTTCAAAGTTTCGATTAATCATATGTTTAATGTATCTTGGTGTTTGTCACTGGGTTCTTTTCTATATAGCAAATTACACCGCGCCTTCAATAGTTATTGATACTTTTTACGTGAAGCATGCTTACATTAAAGCACTTTACAAACACACCAGTACATTACGATTAGGCTTGTTATTGTAGTTGCTAGCAACTGACACACTACAAAAACAACTCCTGCATATACTCAATTTAGAACAAGGACCCGGTTTAAAACTAATTTTTTAAACTAAAATTTTCTTTACTTATATCTGGTAAATTTTTCTGACAAATAATAATCAGTGTGTTTGTTTTTGGTGTTAGGGAATAATGCTACATAAGTGTACGTTTTAAGTTGTGCTGTTATTTATTCTTCCAAACAAATACTTTGAAAATAATTTTCAGGGATTATATTGAAACCTGGAGCTAGCAATGAATGAGGTTATTAATTTCATAAAGTATATTTTAATAATAATATTACCTTTGTGATGTAGATCCTGATAAGCGGACGATGCTGGTCTACGGTGTAGATCCTCGTATTCTTCGATATTACTAAAATAATGATAATAGATTATATTTCAGCTTTCAAATTAACTTTATATTAAAAGCAAAGTATTCGATTGGTTGAAAAATCATGTAACCTTAAACAAAACACATAATAAAATAAAATAAATTTTCTCTTTTTGTAAAAATATTAAAAGTTGTTTATCCAGCGCCATAGCGAAATAAAGATACAACATTCCTTTTCTTTGTCCATATCACAACTCCTTAACAAATTTAAACTTTAGTAGACAGTAGAAAGTGGCAAATGAGGTTAAAACGCGATTTTTCATGAGTGAAGTGAAGCCGGGTGCCCTAAAAGGGCAATCACCTCCGGTTAAGATCGTTACACCTGCAACTTGTGTCGTCAAATTTGGGGATGATAGGAATATGGAACTTTTTGACGTCAAATACACCTAAGATCATTTTTTATAAAGGGACATCATACTTACTTGTGAACTTAAGGAATATCGTTAAACTATAACGATTTTTGTTTACACAGAACCATAGTAGGAAATATTAATAAAATTTTATGTTTAATCAAACACCAACACTCCGTGTCCAAATCTTTTCTATCAAACAATTCTAAGAACATTACTATTGTATTTTTATTGTTCCCCAGTTACTTATCCTAACACTGCACTACTCTTTATTTTGCCTATTCGGAGAAAGCAAGATCGCAAAATATTTTACAGATTTCGATATGACGGGTACAAATCAATGATTCTTTTACTTACATGAGCCGAGTCGTTACTAGACATTTCTGTTTCGGCTCCATTCTTGATTTATATATCATTTTATGCGACAAAATATAACCTGGGTGGGTGTTTACAATGATTTTTTACGAAATGGCGGGTTTTTTGGTAACAGAGTCATAACGAAAGAGTTAACTATTTACGTAGGTTAGTGCAGCTCAAGAACAGATTGATTTTTGCGTAACCGGGATGAACAAAATTAATAAAGTATTAAAGTTTTGTGCGTATTCAAAAAAAATTACCTAAATTCATACTCAACCCGACCTTTGAGTTACCCTTCATTGTACCCCCTGCGAACCTACGTAAAAAAATAAATTCTTCCGTCATCATTACGTCACACGAAAGGCACTGCTATTTTGTCAAAAGTTTTACCATTGTAAACACCCATCTAAAATATGTTATGGTGTAAAGGGATTATGATGCATGCATTAATTTGAGATTATTAGCAACGACTCGGCTCATGCAAGTAAATGATTAATTGATTTTTAACCATGTCATTCAAATCTTTGAAAAATTGGCATTATTTCTTAGTCTGCAGCAGAGTAAACAGATAGTAAGTTGTATTTTTGACGTTGAACATCTCAAACCAAACGAAGTTATTTGATTCATAGTTAGGTTTTTGTCCACCAACCGCTTAAAAGAACATAATTATTATTAATATTAATTAAAAATTATTATTATTATTATTATTATTATTATTATTATTATTATTATTCCCTCTAGCTCACCTCAATGATTCTCGACTGTTCTGTACATCTGCAATTTAGAAATTGTTAGTTCAGCATCAAATAATTGATAATTATGGTCACTGTAACAAGTATGCATTTCAGAATTCAAATCAAATTAAATTAAATTCCATTCACACAACTATCACAATCCTAAAGTAAAACACAAACTTTGAAACTGGGGAACTAAGTTACCCACATGTACTTTTACCAGATAGTTGAGGTCGGATGCTCCATACAATTACATTTTACGATTAAAAAACAAAGTAAAAATTTGGTTACTGACAAGTTAACGTTAACGTGCACTTCCACAAGGGAAGTTAAACCGGTTGCTCTATAACACGACATGTTCAAATTACGATTTAAATACGAATTACATTTGAAAACTGACATATTAAACACACGAATTGCAATAATTGAAGTGAGACTTGTTGTTCCGGAAGGGTACCTTATGTTTTGCTAGCAACAATCGCTACGTATTAAGTTAAAATCGGCTTGAAAGGAACCTTGATCCATCAGATATATACTGGGTGATTTTGAATACAAGAACACCACATGACTACATAAAATTGATATGAACTCAAACAAGTTAACACACATACAAGACTCGTAATTATTATACACTGCTGTTAATGGTACAGTATATAGCATTTTCACAAAAACGTGTTTTTACGTGTGACTAGTTACTAATCTGCTTTTGTTCTGCGAAAGTTGATTCCAACATTTGTTTGCTAGCACAAAACAAAAATATTCTCAGTATTTTTAACATCATCTCTAATTAAAATATTTGACATCCAATTATCATTTGCTAAGAATATATAATGTTACCAAAAAATGAACTATAACAAATAATTTGTACCTTCATCCAGTTGATTAATTCCGTCGTAAACGTTGGCGCCCTCTTGTGGTTTCTTTGTATTCTCATATTGTGTTTTCTGTCTTTAAATAAAAAGTACGTGTATAAGCGTCTGCATTCATATGACTATAAACATATTTGAATAGAAAATGTGATCTGACACATGTAGATATAATATGTATGATATAACTAGTGTAAACCTCTACTGCGTAATAAAACACAAACTCGGATTAATCCATAATACTAAAACTGGAAAATATTGGAAATACGCAAAACTAATGAAAATATATGAATATAGATACATTCGTAATACCATAACTCTGTATCGGTACAAACAAAACTTATACATGCTACAATATTCCGGGGTTATCTTAATACTACATATCTGTATTAACCTCTATAACCCTTGTAATAAAAATATGACATTTTATCGTATTATGAAGAAATAATGTTTAGTTTTCTAACAATGCATACTTGAACACTAAACAATAGTGATACATTACGAATAAAATACTACTTACCTATTGCCATCAGATGCATTTCCTGCAAAAGAATTCCAAAAAAGAAACTTAATTACTTATGGAAAACAGAATAATCCCGATATCAGCATAAATAGGAAGCAGGATATTAATAAGTTTGTTTTATTAATGATACACTAGAACTTAAAACCCTTTCCTATCTTGATAAATGTAAAAAAGTATTATTTGCCATAAATAACATAATGTTATTAAAAAATACTCAAGCTTTTATTTTTGATTCAAAATATCACGTACAATCTATAAATTGAAAATTTACAAAAAAGTTTTGATACCATTTAAAATTCCTTTCCTCCAAAGCAAAAATAAAACAACAAGACCCTCTCCTAATATCCCAACAAGCACACCAACAGCAACTCCTATGGTTATCCATTTGGTAATACTACAATTTGTTTGGGACATTTTCACTGAAAAATATAAATGTATACTTCTAAGTAGTTAAGTAAATAACGTTTGCATCATATATATATATGTTGGTTGGTATGTTTGAACAAATAATCATCATCTACCCATGGTATATCGTTGAATAATACACGGACCGTCGTTAACATGCTGTGAATATATCAGTTTGTGGCACAACCACCGCGTGATATATTCTTCCGCATGTGAACTCCGGCCCGTGTTTTATTCCACGATATACCATGTGTAAATATTCATAATTTCCTAAGTATGACCATTTCAATTCTAAAATGATTTAGATAAAAAAAGAATTGAAATAAACATTGGTAACTTTTTCTTCGGAAGTACATTGTATTATTTATTTACAAAAAGGTTCATTCAAACAATTTGGCTGTTGAGATTACCTCCATTCAAATAAACGATTTTATGAATTAAAATTACATCACAACCATTGTTCGCTACAATTAGCATGACGTCATAAGATAAGCAAGGAATCACGGAATTAAAACAATACAACGTTTGTTATATCACTGCTGGCTCTCTTATGATTCATATAAAGGAAAACGCAGGTCATGTTAAAACTAAAATTAATTTATTTGTTCGACATCGAATATAAAATGAGTCGCCAGTGCTTTATCAAAACATTAAGAATAATTAATTAGATTTAAAATTAAATAAAACTTAAAAAGCGAATTAGTAGAACGCGTCAAATCCCATCAGAAAGTAAGGCCTGGTTGTTAGGTTTGAATAATGAACGGTGCATCAAATGAATGAGACAGGGTGTGAAACATTAATTTTATAAAAACTAAAAATATACATAAAATAGATGCTGAAATATTAAAGAAAAGAAAGTTTAAAATGACTTATATGTCATGTTTAATTTGATAAATTCAGAACTCGGAAAAAATAAAATGCTTAATGTCACATAATTCACAAACATATCAATATGTTTTTGTTATCACAGAAAATAACTAACCATCTCCGTGTGTGTTTAGGCTACACAACGGGTTATTACATATGAATAGGTAATCATTTTGATACCAAAGGTAAATTTAATAACTTACACTGTTTTGTTGTAATAGAAACCTTATTTTTATGTTCGATTTCCATTTCTGGGTTGCCTTTAGTAATTTTAGCATAGATTCATACAGTATATTCAGTATCAGGGTTTGACTCAGAAACGGTAAATGTATAGCTTAGTTTTCTGTCAGTTTCTGTAACATTCTGTGTTTTCAAAGTTTCATCTTTTCCTGTCTCTTTAATGTTTGTTGATGACCTCCATTATTTCAATCACGTCATGTTACTGTTACACTATGAAATCTAATGTGTTCATTGACCTAATGTCCCTAACATTGTGCATATATGTATAAATGAACAATATAATGACTGGAAACTTAAAGGATATTTGAAAATATGATTAAAAAATAAAGTTCTAACAAGTCCTGCTTATTTCAAAATTAATGTCCACTTCTAGATTTCTACTCCTACAATAAACCCATTGCATCCAAAATATTTAATTATTAACAAACATTGCAGTGTTTAAACTTTCAAATTTTACTCCGCCTACCTGCTCTTGCTCATCTTTTCCCTATATTTATGGACCGGCAGGACATGTAATAACTGGTGATCTCAATATAATCGAGAACACCAAATTAAGATCTTTACTTTCAAAAGGTCCAAATATAGAGGAACTCAACCTTTTACTTGGGGACAAAATTTCGGACTTGTCATGGATTCCGTTGATGAGTACTTCAGACGTTAGGTTAAATTAGAGGATGTTAACCTTGAAACCTTATCTGACTTGATAAAGATTGTGAGATCTTTCGCTAAAACTAGGATTGTCAAACTTAAAGGTTCTATGAGTACTAAACCGTCTTCAGTACTCAAGGATCCAGAAATCAAGGCAATTCTAACAGTCATACACAACAAATATGTTGTTGTCACAGCTTATAAGGCTTCCAACAACATAATACTCGTTTGTAAGAGATTCTACCTTGAATGTCTTATTAAGGAGCTTGGTTTAGATATTATATCAAATAACCCTGCACATGCTAGAACTAATTTTACCAAAGATAAAATTCTTACCAACCATAGGGGAGTTCTAGAGTCTTTCGGTATCAATCTTAAAGAGAAAGATCTTGATCTTCCTTACTTGTATTGGATTCCCAAACTTCATAAAAATCAATCCATACAAGGAAAGATATACAGCAGGCTCATCTAAATGTACTATTAAATCATTATCGGTAACTCTAACACAAATTTTGACAATCGTTATAGATGGTCTTCAGTTTCATTCAGAAAAAGTATATTCTACATACTGAAATCAACCAAAACTTGCTTCTAATACTTTATCTCATGTAAAATGTATAAAATCATTTGATTTTGATTTTATACTATACACCACAATCCCTCATTTTAAATTGAAAGAACGTCTTAAAGAAAGTATTCACTTGAATTTCTTCTACAAAAACGATAAGCCAAGATACAAATACCTGGTGCTGAACAGGGATTCTGGTTATTTTGCCAAGCACCATACGGATTCCAAATAAAAATATACTAAAGATACCATCAACAAAATGTTTGTTTTGATAGATAACATATTTGTTGTGCTTGGTAATATAGTTTTTCAGCAAACAATCGGTATACTAATGGGTACAAACTGTGCACCATTGCTTGCTGATTTGTTTCTTTATTCTTACGAAGAAGAATTTATGCAGAATCTTGTTAAATCTGTCGCCAAATCATTCAACTCAACATACAGATATATAGATGACGTTCTGTCTCTTAACAATCCTAAATTTGGAGACTATGTTAATGTCATCTATCCTAGTTAGCTTGAAATAAAAGACACGGCTGATTCCTCAAGTTCTGCTTCATATTTAGGCTTATACCTGAATTATGACGCACAGGAAAGGTTACATTTGAAACTTTATGACAAACGTGATGACTTCAATTTTTCTATTGTCAACTTTCCTTTTTTATGCAGCAATATACCTGCTTCTCCTGCTTATGTTATATTTGTTTCCCAATTAACACGCTATGGTAGAGTTTTTTTTTCCCACTATGGGGACTTTGTACAACGAAGCTGCTTGCAAATAAATTGTTGACTCGAGATATTGCAAGCCTAGGTTTACAAGGTCCTCAATAAGTTTTATGGCCGTCATCACATTATTGTTGATAACTTTGTGGTCTATGTGTCCAGGATTAACTTGGATATATTTGACGTCTCATAGTTCCATGTTCTTTTCACACAATTTTGATTACACACGTGGCGGATGTAGCTAGCTAAACAGGAGGTGCTTACTCTTCCGGAGCACCCGACCTCACTTCCCTTGTGGAAGTTCAATTGTCAACCTTACTTGTCAGTTCCAAAGTTTTTACTTTGCTTCTGGATTGTGATTCGGAAATTCGGATTTGTATATTTATTTTGAAAGGGGATAACAAAAGGTCCATTAGTTTTCAATGATCTCATAAATCTAACCTTGATAATGTGTAGGTATCTGATACTTACAATGCACAACAAATGGTTGACTCTGCACTACTTTACTATCTGACCAGAGTTGATGTGAAGCTGTACAGGTACATTTTTGTCCATTATAACTGGTATCTATGGTTACCGTATATCTGCTGATAGCTGATGTCTGTGTATTGGCATTAACACCTTGTGCTGGTACACCTTTACATGTCCACATAAGAGTAGCTAATGGATTACCACCATTTAAACTACAGATCAGTGTAATTGTGTCTCCTATGTAAGTCGTTGTACCACTGTAACCTAATATAACTGGTTCTGCTGTTGGACGATCTGGATATAAAAAGATTGACCTCAGGACATTGCGGGTTACAGAAAGATATAATTAAAACAATAGGCATTACACAGGGAAGAATACAGTTCGTACTGAATAAGGGAAAAATGCACGTTGGTAACCAAGGCTTCTGGCAGTTGACCATTTCTAAGAAACTCAGGAGCACTTTGTCGAGTGTAAGTTTAACACTTTATAGGTAGATACCACTAAGAAATATTTTTATTAAATGGAATGGATCCCTTATTACACAAAAACTGCCGAATCAAAAGCAAACATACCATCCCACATTCTAATCACGATTCAAAATCAAAATATAATTACAAACTCCTAAACCGGAAGCCCCAAGAAAAGCGACTACCTGATGAACTGGCACATCACAGCAAACAAATGAGAGAGGTGGGACCAGGCACCCTATCCAGGAAAAGCAAGCAACTTATATCAGTCATACATGCCAACCACAAAACCAAATGAAGAACAAAAAAATCACAGAATCATTGAGCATCATACGCTTTTAGGGCAACCATGGACACAGAGACACCATGCTTATTAACAACACTGCGACGAAGGGATTGTTTTAAAAGGACAAATATAGACTACTTGACATCTTTTAAAACTCTACTTTTAAAAGTGTTATAATGTTTACCATAAACTATAACTGTGTAATTGATACTGGATCCAAGACTAGGATCATTGTTTTCACATCTCCAATACGACCCGTCTTCATTGTTTATCTGTGTAGCTGGTATATATAAGTTAAAACTTCTATTACTTGTACAGTTGTGTGTATATCGCTGGTAAAGTTCCTGTCCACCTGATCCTTCATGTGTCCGACAGTTGGATAAATAGACTACTGCTACACTAACGCCATTTCTTCTCCAGATAATAACAGATACTGGTACTATGGATGATGGTCCTATGTTACACGTTAAATTGAATTCTTTATTCTTTATTGCATAAGAACCACTCGTTGTTATAGTATACTGGGCTTAATAATAATAATAATAATAATAATAATAATAATAATAATAATAATAATAATAAAATAATAACAATAATAATAATTGGTTAACTAAAAATATTGGCTGTATTTTTGTTAGTGAAAATACCTTCTTCTGTTCAGATTTCAAATGTGAACAGTGTAGTTGCCTAGAAAGAACTAGCTTACATATACCTAACTTACCTGGTTGAAGTTAACATGTTAACTTACTTTCCAAGCTTTTAACTTTTTATTTATATTTTTGTGGATTGTTATTGTTATATTTATTTGATTTACAATTGGAGTAATGCCCTATAACCATGACATTATAATAAAAAACAAACATACTAAACCATGCCAATATAATATGCATTAAATGATGGGAAAAAACACTTTTACAGCATTTGTCTAACACTTTACTCAAAAAAGTTGTCATGCAAGTATAGATGATATCAATTTTGTAATTCAAAGCATACAATGCTGGATTTTTTGAACGCTTTTGTTGTCGGTTGTCGGTTATCAAATAGTTTAATACCTAATGTTATATCGTATTGGTCTTGAATATATAGTGTTCAACGCAATAATAACCTTCTTTTCAGCTTTTCAAAGCAGACTTCTGAACAAGTTTATAAAAAAAGTAAGAACTTGAAACTTCAATCAAGATCTTACAAGTAAATGTGGAAATCACAATCCCAAAATCTCAGTTAAAAACTTAAAACCTGAATATAAGAAAAAAGTGTCACCTTTTACAGTAGGATAGCCAACCCGGCCAGCGCATTGATTCATCAAACAAAATTTCACGCGCAGACAAAGTGAAAAAATTGTCAAAAATTAGAATTCACTCGAGGCGGTAAAATTACATATTTATTTCACTGCGAGTTTTTTTATACTATTTGTAGTATTTTATCGTCTTTTGAGGACAAAAGTAAGTCATTAAAGACGATTTTTATCAAAGACGGAGAGAATTTAACAATTTAAATCGTAATTGAATGTTTGGCACCGGCGAAAAATTGAAAATTGATACTTTAAAAATATCATTCTGTGTACGCAGTTCCTCATGCACCAAAGATGTTTTTACATGAACGGAAAGAGTGTTTTCTCACTGTTATTTTGATGTATATTTGTAAAATAATTTTCTTTACACAAAAAAACGTACCAGTTTCAAATGTCGAAAAAATCGATGACATTGCCAGATTCTCGATCATGGGCCGCCTCCTTTCCGGCTAATTTGACACATAAAAAATGCTAAGACAGCTTCCTTGTTGTATGTAATGTATACATTTGATAATCGAGAGATGCTGTGGAGATATTTTTGTTGAAATAAAGTAAGTTTTTCCTAAAAATATTGTATTTTCACTCCATTTCTCGTCTAATCTGCCGATTTTTGGAACCACTTCCAGTCGGACATATTTGATTAGCATTCTTTCCGCCTCGATCACAATTCTAGCATGCAGAAAATGTCATCGTGTATTTTGGACAAAATAGTCAAGCATTTTTGCCTTATTTGTTATGTATGATCGATCTGCATGGCTGTCTAACACATTAGATATGCATGTATTGTAATTTTACCCATATGGACTCGCGATCTGTACCAATACAGTGTACAGTGCAACCTGCTCATGTAGGGCTAGTTAGGAACTCAGAATTACTGAAAATTACCAACTGATTTTGCTTTGCTGGCAAAATATAAACAGGACCTATCTGTCATATGAGTACATATCATTGGATAAATATAATATAATATCATTAAAGAGGGTTAGTCTGGATTTTTCTTTATAAAATATTTCCCAAAATGAGGAAACATCTCCCATGTTAGTTTAGCCAGAGTCAACACAACATTGGTCTTTATTATTTAAATTTTTATTTCTGTTCTGATGCCAATAACCTCGGCATTATTATTTTAGTACAATTTAGACATAAATAGTTGATTATTTTGCTTTAATAAAAGTTTTAAGACAACTTGACATAGCACAAATAACATTTAAAATAGACTATGTGGATGTAGGAAATAGGAAAAATGAAAACCAATCGTGTGGATTTCATTTGACTTGGTTAAAAATTTAACTCCATATTATAATGATTAAATACAGATCTGTAAAATATTTAGGAATTTCAGTAATTTCTGTAAAATTATATAATTCTGATAAATAAATATCACCTTAATTCTTTTAGGAAAATTCATGGGAAATCGTTTGATAATCGCATTAAGAAATAAGTTGATGTAAATGCAGTGAAATCCATGACACAATGTATGCAAATGACCATGATTAGTTTGAAAGAATTCAAAATAATTGTAACACACTAGGCCTATTCCAGATTTATCAGTTAAATTTAGAATTGATTGGTTGGTATACACACTCCATTCAAGATTATTTCTATTATAACCAGGTAAATGAGATTAAGGAGGAAACTAGGTACAGTGATGAAGATTTGCAGGGACCCAGTAGCCAATGGCTTCTAAAGTATTGAGTGCGGGTCACTTAATGTTTACACATTTAAGCTATTTATTAATATTACAAATTCTTTTATGAAGTGAGCTGGCCTTAAACTCAAAATCATTAGGCTTCATTCCTGAGGTAAAACACACCCCTCAACAAGAGAACTGGCAAACTTTCTGACATAGTAAGATTTTAACCTATGCTGTTACCTGTATGTTACACTTCAGACAAGGGTGCATGAAAAGCATTTCATGTGGTGAAAAAAGAGGTATTCAGTATCAAGAAAAGCATTCAATTTATAAATGTGTAATAGTATATATTTCCCAGTATGTCAAGGATATTGATATGTGTTGAGTTTTTTTAAATTTTACATAAAATGAAACATTCATAAATGTCTGATGATATCTAATTCCTAGTGTATTAAAGATATTGTTATGTTTTAATTTTACATAAATGTGACATTCAACATTATTACAATTTACAAAGTTGGTTTAGTCACACACAATTCATTTTTTCTTTGAAAAATGTTCCATTATGTGTAAACAGTAATAGCTACGAGTGTTCATTTTAGATTTTTTTCAGATGGGTTCATTTCTAATAAAATTCCTCTAATAACAAGTTGAATAACATCAATAATTTTGCATACATCTAATGTTTGATGCTGTGTTAAAGCTTTTGTAATGAAGTATGTAAAAGTTTCATATAATGTTTTTTTATATGTGACAATGCTATAAAATATTTTGAACTTGCATTTGAAATCAAATCTAATTTCAAATGTGGCCCACTATGACCTTTATTATGGTGCCATTTGGCAAAATAAAGGATCAACAGCCCCTTTCTAGAATAAACACTGCCATATGATCCCAAAGTTTTTGATTTATTTGTAAATGATTTATCTATTTATCACAGCCAGAACAACTAGAAAGTATCTGTCCCCAAATAATCACCTGTTTGTGAAGTTTCTAAATTAAATTTTATAATTAAGATCATTTTAGTCCTTTAAAATCCTATCATGGTCCACTTGTCATTCATTTAACAAGCAATAGTATGACAAAATTTCTAACTATCTGCCTGTTCATAATTTTTTTAACTTTTTAGTAATTCAATATCTTTTATGTTTTAAATGTTAATTTTGTTCAATCATATAAAAATATTTGTTTTATTTTTACAACAAAAATAGCTGAGGATACTTTCCATGGTAACCATACCACATCCATTTCATGTTAGTACCTTGAGGAAAGACAAAATGCAACTTATTTGGATCTCTATTTATGTATATTTACCCTATTTATCACCACTAACCTGCTCAACATACTGTGTCCCAGCTCTAACTTATTTTTCTGTAGAATTTCTGATTTATTTATTTATTTATTGATTTATTTATTTATTTATTCACTGCTGATATATTGTGTCCCAACTCTAACTTATTTCTCTGTAGAATTTCTTATTTATTAATTAATATATTTATTTATTAACTGTTGACATATTGTGTCCAAGTTTTAACCTATTTCTCTGAACAATTTCTGATTTATTTATTTATTATCATCTCTAACCTGCTTGACATTTTGTAACCTGCTCAACATACTGTCCCAGCTCTAACTTATCTCTCTGTAGAATTCCTTATTTATTTATTTATTTATTTATTTATTTATTTATTTATTTATTTTTTATTTATCTATTTATTTATTTATTACTCTTAGGGTCCTAAAGTATCTCCATCAACAAACACATGTCATAAGACGTATGCCAGATGTGGATGCATGTTTCAAAAAAAGTCGATAAATACAGTATAGACCTGTACAAAGTTTAGCATCCAGCTAACGAATTAGTGCTGACAGCCCATATTGGTCCCTCGTTTGGTGTTTATAAATATTGACAGCAGTTGCCATCTACAATGTATCTTTCAGCAGCTTTTCGACCGCTACCGTTCCATACCTTAGGCAATCGGCAGTCGAGCTTTGACTTCTTTTGGTTAACTTAGTGTTAAACTTTCGGCTGGTCTGTACTGTACATTGCGTGTACAGTGTATACAGTTGACGTATATATTTGACACGGGGAACGTTGTTTACGTCATTACGTTGGAACAATGATTATCAAGGTCGTGGCCATATTTGATTTCATTGACAACAAGACGTACTGTTGGATTTTTGCGATTCTCGCATATTTAACCCTCGTGCACCAGGTACGATAATTTACTGGCCTTTACTATAATAATTTTCTGACATTGTATAAAAAATTCTAGGAAAACTATTTTTTACACAAAAAAACGTACCAGTTTCAAAAATGGAAAAGAAATTTTGTTGATTTTCAAGAGAAATCGCTTGTCGTCTGGATATCAGTAATTTTAGATAAATGTGGTGTTTTATCTCGGACTGTTTGATACATGTAGAAAGTTTAGTTAATTCCTCACACGCTTGCATCATATTCGTAGCTAGAAATATTAATTTTATGGTATAAAAACGATTCTGAAAATGACGATATTTTTCGGGTTGAGACACTTGCCAAAAAGTAATCCCTTTTTATTTACCGCGGAAGGTCTCAAATTTTAAAACCAACGCATAATTTAGACTTGGCTATCCTACTGTTACAAGTTAGGTTAGAACGAGTTGTACGGAATAGTTATCATATCCTGGTTTGCAAAATACACCTGTAATATGATAGGAACACGGAGCTAAGGGATGTCATAAATATCATAATCAAGTTTGGTAACATCTTAATACACTATTGGTCGAGGTCTGATATCGCAAATTGTATAGATTTCACCACGTTGTGTTCTGTTTATAATAAACCTAAACTTTTATCATTTAAAACCGAAAAAATATATGAGACATTATTACACTATCGGTCGAGGTCTGATATGGCAAATAGTATGGATTTCACCATGTAGTGTTATGTTTATAATAAACTTTTATCATTTAAATGAGAAACATATATTACAGACATTTGTCTAAAATATCAAATTTTCGAGACATCGCCTTTGTTTTATAATTTATATATACCGTATAACCGTTTTTTTTAATTTTTCGATTTCATAGTGAAAAGCCATATCAGAAGATTTAGCGATTTAAATATTCGCGGCTGAGAGTTAAGCAGTAGAGATATATTAAGCATTTGTATTCCCATTGACGCTCAGATAAAACAATTACGTCTCTTAAAATCAAAACCATTATACTAATCCACGTCCGGATCACATTCTAGAAGCAAAAGTTGAAATCGAAAAAACGTGATCTAGATATTATTTCCAATTGCCTTAATACATATGCAATAAATCAACTAAAATGTAAATAATATAAAACTTACCATTCTTCAGAGAATAATACAATTATATGAATAATAATTACAGAAAATAAGGCAATAGATTCCTAAAGAAAATCTGTTAAAACGCATGGTATTATTAGCTGAAAAGTCGATCATCAAGCGTTGACGATTCGTTGAATTACCGACCAAGCATCCCCGCTCGTCTTAATCGGATTAAGAGGTTACTGTAACGTCTCCAGAAGTAAATGATCAATAAATAGTAACACTGAATATTTCAGACTAATTGTTTTGTTTCGCTCTATTAATTTTCACGAAATCTGTTACATAGCTTCAGCTTCTGTTTTGTTTAAAATGCCTGGGCACATGTAATTCTGAAGGGAAGAAGTAGAATTTTCACTAAATCTTCAACTTTGAGAAATATCTGTTGTTTTAGCTGGTAGGAATGTTTAATCATTGAAGTTCGAATCAACGATATAAGTTTGCTGTATAGAACATTATATATATTATCACACTTCTATATTGAGACCACTTTAAGACAAATTCAAAACTGTTTTAATGTGCAAATGACATCTATATACAGTAACACTATATCAGAAACACGTATACAGAGCATTTAGGATAACATTTTAGAATTACATGCCGTTAAAGCACGGTGGCTGCAGCTATTTTACAATCGCCATCCTTTGCTTTACTTTGCGTTTAGAAGAAACCTCTTGAAATAGAATGAGCAGAAACGTTTACATTTTTTCAATAAATATTTTGCAAATATATTTGTTTAAAAGACACAAGACAAGTTATACCTCCTCATGTGAAATAGGTTGCTTTGTCATGCGAGATCGGCGTATCTCACATGAACCGTGACCTTAAGTGACGCTTATTTCGACGGATGTAACGTTTTATAGGGCATAAAACTGTGGACAACTATCTTCATGGACACTGAATCAAACCTATCTATAGAGACTATCCAACGGAGCTATTTGAATTGACGTCTATGAGAAGATGACCTTAACAAAAGGTTAAAATAGCACGTGAACTTAAATTCATTCGGAAAAAAAAGTTAGTTTAAAAGCAAGCAATCCTTATATAGAAGGGACTTCATGACATGTTGAAAGTTTCCAAAATGTTAATATTTTTGGAAACTCTATTAAAGACACTTTTAAAATATATTTTTCAAAACTTAAAAACATGTTTCAAAGAAATTTGTGTTTTTAACTTTGAACTTAAAATAGGTTTGGGTTTGAATGTGTTTTGTATGTATACTTGAAACTGAATAGGAATTAAATTTATATTTTCGCATATATACGGCATAGCGTATAAACACTAAACCACATGAGTAAATATGTTTGTTTTTGAACTCATATGCTTGTTCATGCGCCTATGTATCTGACATGGAAACCTCTAAATACCTGAACCTGAACAAAATGAGGAACATAACAGACCACGCATCATAATGTCATATATCAGTCTAAATAATGTCGGTATTTGTTTCCATAACTAATAGTATAAAGCCTAAAAACTGAGCTAAAATTACAACACAATAGTTGCCCAATTTTGTTGTTGTACTAACTGTTGGCTACGATAAATTTATGATGTAGAATTTTTCATTATTCATAATATATTTATAAAAATAATTATACAAAATAATATAGAAAAAGAATATTAAATATGATAACTTTAAACAAGTATTGTGTTTTGTAGCACATATATTTTGTTTCTTGTCTTGCGTAGCAAATACGTGGAAAATAACTTCTGTTATATGAATGACTTTTTGCTTTTCTTAAAAACGGATTGGTCAATTCCAGAAATAATTCACACATTGAACTATGGAGATATGAAAACATGTAAATATACCCTAGAATCACTGAAATGATGCGAAGATGATAAATGTTTATTAATCAAAACAGAACATACTAATCCATGTCCAAATTAAAATTCATAAGCAATTTTAAACACTTTAAAACCGGTAAATTTGGTTAAATATGCGAACTCCTACATGTTTTTCCATCTATTAAAAGTCTTTTGTGTCAAATTCAGATGTTCAGCTAGTTTCCATGACATGTGTAGGATAAAGTAGCTAGAGAGTACAAATCAGTGTAAAGTTATCATCCTTATAGCGGAAAATCAAGTTTTATATATATATATATATATATATAATATATATATATATATATATATATATATATATATATATATATACACTAATTACTGGGTTTTCTGTAGTGGAGTCTTAAGACAATTTATAGTGTTTAATGTATGATTGCGAAATGTGTTTTATTGTGAAACACTAGATGGCCGCTTCTGAATAAAAGAAGCGTTCGGATCATTATCCATGACCAATTCAATATGTTCAAATACATTGTTCTTGATACATATTGGTCTTTTGAATATCTTTTCAAGATGTTGAAAACAGGTTTGGTTTCATAATTTTAATCAAGCACTACTGATGAAGAATCGTATTCCGAAACAGTCGGCTTATGCAAATATTGGAGATTTGAACAAAATCTGATATCATTGATATACAATGTATTTGGAATAAACTGAAAAAATAAGGATGTTAAAAGTGAACCACAGCTAAACTTTTGCCGAATTACAAAGGCATATACAAGAAAAAACTGACAAATGAAATGAAGTTAAGAATATGTTGGTCTTATATCGTTGGCCAAACTGCAAATGAAGTAAATATTGAACCAACAATGGTCAAACGCACCCGACTTTTAAATTGAACAAATCAAAGTATCATATTTCCGAAGACAAAATGCATATACACTATATTTATTAAATGTATCTATAACTTCTGTTAATGATTACAGTCTGCGAACAACAAAATATATATTAAAATTGTGATGTTTGGTTTTGATGAAAACAAAGTGACAAACGAACAGATACAAGAATAGATTGACGATAATTTATTTTTTCCAAAGGGGATAACGAAAACTTCATGAGCCTTAGCGCTCACTTAAATAGGTTATAATTAATTAAATGGTGTTGTCTGTGTCTAACAATTCAGTGTATTGTTTGAATATATACTAAGTATTTAATACTCACAATATACAATAAACGTTAACTATGCACGACTTTATCGTCTACCCAGAGTTTATGTGACGCTGTACAAGTACATATCTGTCCGTTATAACTGGAATTTATGGTAAACATGTATCTATTAATAACTAAATTCAATGTCGTTTTTTTATTGTAAGTTTGAGCAGTTACACCTTTACAGGTCCAGGTAAGAGTAGCCAATATATTACCACCAGTTACACTACAAGTCAGTGTAATTCTGTCTCCTGGGTACGTTACTCTACCATCGAAATCATATATCTTTGGGTCTGTTGTTGGAGGATCTAGAATATATACAAATGTGTCCTCAAGACATGACAAATAGGTGGTTTATATATATTATATATACATCATGTCAACACATGGATGTAGAACGCGAAAGTTGGAAATGTAAATAGAAGCTTAAGATATAATTTTACGTTGAAATGTGCCTTAAACAGCTACAATCTTTTTACCAACATAAACTTATAACTTGATTTACGTACCACACGTACCACAGTCGTTATATATTAAATAATCTAAATCAAACTTTTTTTCTAGGAATATACTACATGTCAGATACAACAGTAAAAATTAAAACCATACATGACTAGGTAACTATATATGTTTTATTAAAAAATATAATCATTTGCATAACTGTTTTTTATCATTATTTTAATAGGCATGAAGCATGTTTTAGCAATTATTTGAAATATCCAATACGAAATATAGATTCTAATGAAGTTTGTTTCTATTAATTATATTTATTTAATTAAAAAATACGAAGACAAACATACCAGTCCATGTCCATGTCCAACGCATGGTGAATGTTTCAGTTAAATAAAAAACTAACATACTGATCCATGTCCGAATCAAAATAAAAGAATAAATGTTAAAAAGAAAAACAAGTAAAAAGAAATTTGTCACCATTTCAGGAAATTTCTCGCTTAGCGATCGGATAATTTGACCGGGTACATAAAACTATGTTAAAAAATATGTTGTAGTACTTAAACGCACACGACGTTTAGCGATTAAAGCAGAAGTAACTCGTACATCTCGATGGTCTAGTTACAGTAAACAAACGTACGTAAGACGGTACGATACCTACGGTAAACAACATACGGAACTCGCACAAAATACAAATAACACTTAAAAAGACCTAACTGGTAACACGTCGAATATAGAGTAACGTTATACGTTCGGCTCAGTGTGAATACATTTTTACGTTGTTTATGGGGCCGTGAAACCTGCCAAAGCCCTCTATAGATTACAATGTGCTTCTTGATTTGATTTTTTTTTCAAAGTTAGTTAAAAATCACAATATCGGTATAATTAAAAAAATAAAGTATTTGTCAATATATATTTCTATTAATATTAATAAACAACGAGTTTGTAACCTATTTTCGATGTCGATTTTATATTTAAGTTAAATAGATAATATTATCTTTATAAATAATTATTTGAAAAATATTCTATACTTGTATTTCTTACCATAAACATCAAGAGTGTAAATATTACTTGATCCTAACAACGGATCACTATTATCTTCACATTTCCAAACAGACCCTTCTTCACTATTATTCCGTGTAGCCGTTAAATGTAAATAATATCTTTTATTATCTAAACAGTTATATATATACCGCTGGTATAGTTCTTTTCAACCTCTTCCTTCATTTGCCTGACAGTTGACAATTGCTACAATAACTCCATTACGTCTCCAGTTGATACCAAATGTCGGTACTGTTGTTAATGGTCCTAGGTCACACGTTAGACAAAATTCTCTATTATATAAAGCATACTATCTACTCGGTTTTATAATATACTGAGTTGTAATACAGATAAAAATAATAATTGTAATATTTTTTTAAAATTTTTATTATCATATTTACGATGCATTATGCCATGTTAGTCCAAATGCCCTTTTACTTACTGATATCAAACGTGAATGACATAGTTAACTTGTCAGAAAACACTTACTCTAACTTCAATTACTCGTTTGAAGTTATTTAACTAAGTTGTTTTGCGTTTAGAGTTTATAAATTGCTTTTAGGATTTGGATTTGGTCATGTTAACACGTGTTTTTGTTTTGCTTTATAGCGTCATAACTTTATTGTCTGCACCCAGAACATAACATTATATTAATATGACTTACATATTGGGCTCTTGACTTAAATCTTGACATTATAAAACATTCGATTCTCGAAAACTATAATATGTCCTCCAATATTTTCTAAACTTCAAAAGTATCTCATCTTTTATGATTAAAACAGTTTAAAAGTTTTCATGCATGTATATTATTATTAATTTTGTGGTATAGAAACATGTATCGGCAATGTTTTAATTCAATCATGTGGAGCCAATGGTGGCGGCTATCAATACTTAACAACGTGGTTACATACGGTATTTCTCTTGAATATATATTATTCAACACAAATCATAATCCTTAATCTAGCTTTTTGAGGCAGCTTTCTGAATATATTCTATAGAATATAAAATAAAAAACTGAACCCAGAGTCAAGATAGTATGATCTAATGTTCACACCACAATACCAAAATCTATGTAAAAACTGAAAACGAAAAAAAAATTAAACGTGTGATCTTGTATTAGGCAGGTCAGAACGGATTATACGGGATGGTAATCTCTTCCTGTCTATCAAGTTTTATGATAGGGACATGGAGCTACTGGATGTCACAAATATGTAGAATAAGTTTGGGCTATAAAACATGTTGCAGGTCCAAGCAGAAAGTTTGGATCGCCTATAAAAGCATTTCATAGCTATACACGAGTTTGTTTGATAATAATATCATGATACTATACGATCTTCAATCATCAAGATTTTTGTTTTTATGAAATTTTGATCTGATTATCAAATGTTTATTCTAGGATTTTTCCAGAATACTGTATATATAAACGTTATGATTTATATATATTTTAAAAGCTTAAACAGGTAGGTTAAACGATCAACATTAATGGTTTTTTTATCGACAAAGAAAAGCAATATAGGCCGAGGTTGATGTATTATAATTGTATAATACGTACCTTTTACTGGAAACAAAATCACCATTAGAATACTATAAACTCCAAAGTGCATGTTACACATAATTTCAGTTGAGAATATTTAGGAGGTTAAAGTTTGTTTTAATGATTTTCATACTTATTTAGATATCTTGAGCTAGTTAATGTGTTTATGGACATTCAGGAAATAATGTTATAAGTGTTGTCGGTTGTAGTTAAAAGTGTAGTAAATATCGGGTCAATGACTTTTGTTCCTCTTCACTTTATCATTACTTAAATCTAAATAACAACGCAACACTTAGAAGCAATCCGTTGTTATTGTTAATACTGTTATTTGTATAACATAACAAAATAATAATAATACATCTTCTCCTTATTTTACCATTTATGTTGATGTGTTCATATTTGCGAAAAACGAAAAAAAACTGTTGATTCCGAGGACGGGGACAGTAACATCTGTATGACCGTTATGTTGTTTAAACCTGAATAAAAAAGCACTCAGTCAAACCTTATTACCTAAACACTAACAATTCAGGATCTCGCGACGGCAATTTTTACATGCGCTATGGCATCTATAATTTATTGTGATGCAAATAAATTAAATTGCGTCGTTTATTTGTTCATTATGCAAATATTTTACTGTATGATGACAATGTATCTATAGCGTACACTTTGTAAAAATTAAAGTTGCATCTACTTGTCGTCTACCAACAAGATAAATATCTTACAAACACTACATTATTCTTGCTGAAAACTATTATCTGTCCAATGTTATCAATACCCAACCATCCCATTTAATTTCCTTTTAAGGCTTTGGTAAAATATATTTTATTCGTTTGGATATTTTTCAACCTTTGATAAAATTTTGGTTTGACAATTTTATTTCAAACACTACTGTTTGAATTGTATTTCAAAGCAGCCGTCTAGAGATGTAAAATTAACAATGGCATGACTTTGTTATTAATTTTGTTTCAGTCAGAACCTTAATACTTTTGATTTTACACCGCAACTTTTTATGTTATGTTTATCACAGTGAAAGGAAGAAACCCTAGTGACGGCCGTCGTCATTTTCTAGGCATATAAGTGATATAGACTAATATGTGTTTTGCCCAGTAAATTGTAATAATTCTGAGCATAAATATGATACATGCGTTTGGTACACTAGTGCTTTACTTGAATTACCACGCACTTGCAGTATTTAACACTGCTGCCGACACTTAATTTATCCCACCTCAGATAAGAGTCCTTTATTTCCATTGATCAATTAGTAACCTAATATGATGGTATACTAGGTCATTTGTCATTATCTCCATTGTCCCAAAAATATTCCGTCAGTAGCAATTACGTTCCCTTTAACTTTTATAAACAATGGTGTCACCAAAGCGATTTGTCGGTTTTGCAGATGTAACAATGTTTTGACTTCTTAAAGATCAAGATCTTTTGTGGGATAAATTAATAATATTACCAGAAATCGTTTTAATCTTACTGATGTAACATAATATCTTGCAGCTGTAGTGATAAACTATGTAGTAGAAATTCATTGTCTGATTCTGAAATATAAGTTATATGCGACCGCGGACAATTTACTTCCGGGTGTTAAAATGTTCATGTTTATCAGCGTTACCTATATATATCAGGATTTGGTAAAGTTTTCTAGCCGTCATCACAATATTGTTGATACATTTTATGTCCCTCTGTCTAGGTTTGCAATGAACATATTTCACGATCCATAGTTCCATGTTCCTTTCACCTAAATGACCAGTTCCAATGTTTTTATATTGATTCTAGATTGTGATTCGGACATGGATAATAATATTTGTTTTTTATTATGAAGAATTTTATTAGATTTTGTAGGTCATTGAGTTAAGTTATTTTATTCAGAAAAGTGCATTTTTTAGCCTTTGTACACATATTTATATAAGCAATAAAATCATACTTGAATTTATTTAAATGAATAAATCTGAATTGCATATTGGGTACAAATACACTGTCAATGCACCTTTATACGTATTTAACCGGTTTAACGTCATGTCCAGTGGTATACTGTTTATTAAACGTTATATGAATCATTTAAGAGTAAAGTTAATTTTTTGTGGCTTATATAGTTACATATGGTTATTTAAACGTAGTCATTAATATGAAAACCATCATATACACACTTTTTAACTAATTGATATGATCAACTCATTTTGCTTAATTGCAAAGTATTTATTTAGCTCTTGTGATTCTGATTGTAATTTTTTGCATGTTATGATATTACATGCCTAACCAAAACTTTTGAGATCCTTATATAACAGTTGTAAGCAGCAGATTTATCAGCCTTTGTACTTTGTTTTGTTAACTAATTTGTCGAACGACATAATTTTATATGCTGTAAACTATAAATAATTCACATTTGGTTTAAGTAAACTGAAAAAGGCAAATGAAATATGGACTAAATGAATATAAAAAATGAGATTGGCCATAAAACCTTATTTGTGTGTGATAACCAAGCACCTAAAAAGAGAACCTGTTATAGTCCATTCTGTATTCTAAAAATACTCAGTTATACATGTTAAACATGTTTTAAAATTGGGCGAAATCTTTTTTCAGTTGAATATGCAAAGATTAATACTTCGTGTAATAAATTTTCTGTTAGATAAAACGTCCATAACATCATTTGGCGTAAATACCTCTATTAAGAGGGCGGAAGTGTTCAAATTATCGCAGCTCGAGACATCGAGGTTAGTTTATGTAGGATGTAACAATAAAAAACAAACATACTTTTCCATGTCCGAATGACAATCAAGAATCAAAGTTAAAACTTTGGAACTGACAAGTCAGGTTAGATACGTGAACTAATCCATCCCCGAATCACAATCAAGAAGCAAAGTATACACTTTGGAGCTAACAAGTTAGGCTAGACACGTGAACTTCCACATCAGACGTGAGGCTGGGTGCCCCAGAAGGGTCAGCATCTCATGTGTAGCTGGTTACACCTTCACCGTGTGTAATCAAGATTATGTGAAAATAACATGAAACTATTAGTCAGGATCGACAATGGACTTCGAGTTTGACAGTATGTAAGGAAATTATACCCTGTGTATAATGTATATACTACAGGATTTAATGTGACCGCAATATACGCGTATATTGAATAACCGTGTAAATTACCCGTTATGCCACATAAAGTTTAACTGTTATCTTAACGTTTGACGGATGTATCTAGCTAGACGGGAGGTACTTGCCATTCTGTAGGACCCTGTCTTACTTGCCTGGTGTTTCGTGTTCAAGTAGTTACTCTATTTTTCAGCTTCACAATTTTTGCTTTGCTTTGGGATTTTGGTTTACAAATAGATTTTTATGTTTGTTTTAAATATCCTAATTACAAAGGCCCAATGTTGTGCTAATATCTATCAAGAAACACAATAATAAAAATCTAATGATTGTGATTAAAAATATTGTTTTTGATGCTGATAAAAAATAGAAACGGTAAGCATAATTCCTCACAAAATAAAATCCCCGCACAATTTTTTCTATCATCAAAATCAATATATAAATTCCCGATTAGCGACAATGTGAGCTGCGTGATTTTATGTGGAACCATAAAAGAGACTGTAGATATCATATAGCTGTTATATTAGATGTACCCCAGGCCAAAAGATTGCATTTCGTCACCAAGTTAAATGAATACGACAAATCTAAATGCTAACATTCAATTGCTTTATTATTTACATAGCTTATGAGGTCTTATATTTTATACAAAAATTATATTAAACGAAAAACAATCCATTTTTTCATTTTTAGGTCAATTTAGGTTATTTCCGTTAAATTTCCCAATTGCATTTTTACGATATGTATCAATATAAAAATTATCTAAATATTGCTGTCAAATGTTTTGTTTCAGTGGCGGTGTTACTGACAACCCGAAAAATTGAACCATTATTCATTTCAAATGCTATAAATAGAATTTAGGTGTCATTTTTTATCAAGATATCAAGATTGTTTATGAATGAATTTAAAATGTAAAATATGAATGCAAATATAATTTTTAAAATATAAAATGTAAAACAATTTCTTTTGCATTAAGAAATTAATCTATACGCTGATGGACATGAATAAGTATGTTTTTTTGTTTTTGGTAAAACGATATTGTGCTCGTATAGACAACTAACATTAATCTAATAGTTTGGAAGTTATCTCAGAAAAATTGATCCAGAAAGGTTCAACTAATACATGGATAGTGTTAGCATACCCAATGTCCTTTCACCATGTTCGAAATGAATAACTGTGTGTCATTTATATATATAATAATCTGGTCCATAATAAAGATTTAAATTAAAAGTCAAGCGAACAGGTCAATGATGTAAGACTATTTTTTAAACATTATTATAGTGTTTCCTCAATACCGTTTCCTTTATACAATATATAACGCTTGATATACCATCAATTTAGGTACTTGATAGTTGTTTATTTCTACAGGGATAAAATTTCGCGAACTGAAACTGATTTGCGGTTATTAAATTTCGCGATGCAGTGACCAGTGATAACAATTTTTTGTACGAATTATCTACCGTATATATCCATAGATACGTCCAATTTGAGCAATGAAGTCTTTGAAATTAAATAAATTTAAACTGACGGTAAAGTTGTCACGTGTAACAAAATAGTCGTCGGCAAAGAAGTAAACACCTGCTGACCTGTTTTTTACTTTAATCAAATCTTTCCGGTAACACCTTGTGTGTTTCTTTTTTGTTTAATGATTGAAGCCATTCCCGATTCCTTTTTCATTGATATAATCATCCAATCATCCATGTTTATCGGTACCTTTATATATGATAAACCAGAAAGCGCCGCTATTACAAACACTACTTGTATATTCCTAGGTTAGAAGTCATACGACACCTTCGTATCTGTGGATACAGAACTTACAACATTTAACAATCGCTAATCAGGATTTAATAAAATTTATTAAATTTAATTTGCAATTTCAATGGCATGTTCAGATTTCAAATGCAACACAATAATGAATACAACTATACAGAGAAATACCGTGTAAAAGTTTATTGAATGCTATATGAAAATATTCATGTGGTATTGAATTTGGCCATTTATGTCCAACCGCGAATATAGCGAAATTGAATTCCCTTTGAATTAAAGTAGCTATCCATTATATATCCAAATGTCGATTTATTTTCCATTCCGTCGATGTCTTTGATCGTCATCATATAATACATCTGACATTTCTGTTTGTAGCTGATGTAGTAGGTCTATCTAAAAAAAAACAGCAAGTTAATGTTTTAAAAGAAGCATTATTATATTACATACACTTATATGTTATTGTTCAGCATTAGTCTCGTTTCTAAGGGATTCTATCGTGAACGTCTTATTAAAGAACTTAGTTTATCGGAGTATTTGCTAGTGCGGGTAGCATAACATAAGGTGCTAAACCTTTCTGTGCACCCGACCTAACTTGGTTGGTTGCAGATAGCGTGTTTAACTAAATTTGCCAGCTTGAAACCGTTACTTTGCTTCCGGATTGTTATTCCATCATGGATTAGTATGTTTTGGGTTGTAACATGATCAACTAACGAAATTTGAAATAACAAAGTTCTTGAGTCTTTCGGTACGAGTCTAAAATAGGAAAAACTTGACATCATTTTCTTGTCACTCGTTTACAAAAAGGCCAGCCAAGATGTACATATATAATGATACGCATAAGTTATGGCTATTTTGTTTAGCATGATGCCATTGACAGAATATGTATTTATAAACAACGTATTTGATATTTTTGGTAATATAATTTTCAAAAAAAAAAAAAAAAAAAAAAACTATCAGGTCTGGATACATTATTTTGCTACATTGTTTCTTTATTCGGGTGAATCAAAAGTGATGCATAACGGTGTTATATCTTGAAAAAACCAATTAAATCAACTCAACAATCAGTTATATAGATAAAATTATGACTTTAATTATTCCAAACTTTAGGGTTATGTTTATAACATCTTGTCTTGTGATCTTTATTTGAAGACAGGACTGATTCAAAGTTATTTTTCACAATAAATACACTATATTTGAGCTTGGTTCTACGTTCAATGTTACACGCTGCTTACCAATCAATTATTGATAGAAGGATATTCCAAGCCTAGGCTTATCAAACCCATCCCAAATTTCATTTGGTAATAAGTATGGTGTCTCTGTATCCGAAATTACCCTGGTTATATTTGACGTCCAATATTTCTATGTTTCTTTTATTTGAAATTTCGATTGTAACCGTTAGGGTGCATCGGACTTAATAAGAGTTTTTTTCGTTCCGGAGCACTAACCCTCACTTTCCTGTTAGCAGTTCACGTTAATGTGCCAATTGCATTGCTTTAGGATTGTGATTTGAACATCTGTTTTTGATAGTATAATTATTGTTATTTCAATACTGATCACATTGTTCTTTTTCTGTTTTAAAGAAATTGTTTTTTACAATCTCCAATTTGTATTTGCAATATGTTAATGGAAAAATGTATGTAAAATAAAATATGAATACGGAAAGTGTACAAAAATACACAAAGGATAAAGTTTTAGATGCCATATTTAGGTCAATATTGACATCTAGACTTTACATTACATATACAATTCATTGTCAGAATATACAGTGTGGACATAATACAAGGAAAATACAATAAATTCAATGACGCTTTAATGAACTGATCAATATCTTTGATTTTTACAATTTTACCTTGAAAATTCATCTCTTCATATGGCTGTAGATCATTTGATGATGATGTTTCGTGATTCTGTGTATTCCTAATTTGCAGAAAAGTAAAACAAAACTGATTCCATTCTATAAACGGCTATAAATAAAGTCTATTTTACATCTGATATCAACCTAATATGGATTGTAAAGAGTTCTAAAAAATAACTGCAAAAGCTTTCAAAAACCAAAAACTGTGTCTTTACAATTTGCTTCCTTATTCGTATAAATCAAAATATTTAGAGAATATTGTTAAATCTAGAAGGAAAAATATCGTTAAAGATCACGTAGAACTTGATGTGTTTACGTCCAATTGTTGTTCTTTTTTATTTCCATTTTCGATTCTGATTTTACACGTTGTATGTTATCAGTTAGATATCAGTGATCACCAGGTATCACCTCCCAGAAAAAAAAAAATTAAGAAACACTATCTAATTTCAGTTACGAAATTTTCTCTGAATATTTTCAGTTGTGTGAAGAAAGAAGCCTTCGCTTGTCGTGTTGTCAATAGTTCAATAACCTATTTACTAAAGACAATTTTAAAAGGAGTCCCGTCTGCATGTGTTTATCAATCATGATTTAAAATGGACTACATAAATCGACTTGTTTTCGAGTATTGCATTTTGGATGATGATCTGAAGTCGATAGGGAACATAATTAACTAGCGTATTTAACACATACATTGCGATCACTTATTTATTTAAATAAAGACAATTATATTGGAGGAAGGCTTTGTCGTTTAAGCATTGTTACGCAAATTACAACTTGTACATAGTATCTTTTCCTGTCAATTTTCAAATAATGAAACACAAATAATAATGGCAATTAAATCTTAAGTTCAAATATATGAGACAAACACTAACATTGTTTTGTTTTTTATGTCCTAAGTTAAAATTAAATTGTGCAGATAGAATTTCAAATGTAACATAATTTTGATTTAATAGTAGTTACATTTCCGAATATAAATATCCAATTGCTTTTTGTCAGGTATTTTAGTAAAATTATCATACTCACATGCCTATATCGCCGGTGTTTTCATGAGTTTCTACAAAAGTAAAACAAAATATCAAAACTATTTGCCTCATGACATTTACATTTTACAATTTATTTTACAAACGTCATATATTCAAATATGTTTTATTGACTAAATTGTTGTTCTCTATACCATAAAACATAGAAAGCCACTATAAGTAAATATCATATTTTTAATAGAATATTTTGCGAATGAGTATAAAATATAATTACATTAAGCAATAAAAAATAAATACATTATTTATTAAATAGAACACTTATTATACGTTAGTGTATTAATATAAATTAAGTTTATCGATAAAAAGCAAATAACATAATTTTTATCTATTGAAATTGCTAGATTCCTAAAGCATGGATGAGGATCTGCAGTAGCAATTAGTATTTTTTGCAACAGAACTCACTCAAGATCAAGACAGTTTCAATTTACAAACTGAAAAAAATGAAATTACCATCTTGTATTGTAACAGTGTATACATTGGCCACAGTTTTCTTCCCTACGTTCTCATAATGACGTCTATTGCTAAACAAAAACAAAGATTAAATGTTTTAAGAGTCATGACATTTCGTATCGATTCCTAAACAGTCGCCTAGTGCTGTAAAATTAAAACTGGTATAATATGTAGTTTAAACCTTAACTAAGTAGGCAATCAGTTTGTATTATTTTCAGCAATATACTATAATTGTCTATATGTCCTGCAAGGTAGAATTCGAAATCTCTCGAAAACTAAGGTATTCTCCCTCATGCAAAGTTTTTTCTAAGCTGAATTTGGTAATATGTATTTTGGTCCTTTGATAATGTTGGTCCAAGCACTACTGATAAGGAATTGTATTCTGAAACGGCCGTATAGAGTTGGTAAATTAAAACAGGTATACTTTGCCAATTTCATACCATAAGTTAAACGTTTGCTGCAAATACTGAACATATCATGTCATAACATATACGATGTATATAGTAATATGCCTTTGATATTCCACGATAATGAATATCATTTGTTTAATGCATGTGCAATTTTGCTGCCGCGTTTCAGGTCGTGTGGGTTTTACAATTCCTAAATGGTAGCTGCTTAATCGTGATTTTTAATCATAAAAACGTGGATTAGTACGATTGTTTTTCATAAATACGTTCTATGTTTGAATCATAATCCAGAACCAAAGTAAAAACTTTGGAACTGACAAGTTGGGTTTAACACGTGAGGAAGTGAGGCCGGGTGATCCGGTAAGGTTAGTTCCTCAGTAATCAAAAGTAACCATATACTAATACTAATACTAGTAATACGTTTAATAATTAAAGAATGATTTTGAAAATAAAGTTATTTGTCCGAAATATTCAGAGTTTAACTATTGCGATTATAAATCTTACTTAATTAAATTTTAAGTGAAATAAAATTCTTAGCAAATCCGATCGATATAAAAATGATTCAATTTTTGCTGAGAATATCTTGGGTAACTTATCTTCTGGCATGGATATATTAGTAAAAGAAATTATAAAATCATTTACCTGTCACCGATATGCGTATTGTTTATGTCTGTGTTACTTTTGTAAACTGAAATAAGTATAACATACAAAAAATATAATCACACGCGGTGGTACTTATGTGTGCAGACAATGACAGACTACAGACTATTGATAAATAACATGCATGATGAGCTTTATAACAAAAGTATAGAAAACATAGACGCCTTTATATATCGATAACAATAATTTGTAAATGCAAGAAAGAACACCATGTCAATATTTCATATTTTCATAGACCAAAAACTAACACCGATACGATTTGTCAGTAAGAAGCTAATCTTGAAATAAACATAAATTGCAATTCAATGCGTTTATATTTATATACAGTTATACAAACTAGATCATCAGTAGAAAAAGGATTTTCACAGATGAATAGTTACCTCTCGTGATGGTATAGTATGATCTGACCGTTTGACCTTAACAAGCCAAAATACATGAAAAGCCACCTCTATATAAACGCCACATGTTTGTAAAGGTCAGGAAAATTGTATCTCAATAGTCATTTATTTATTAAAAACAAACATACTAATCCATTTCCGAATCACAATCCAGAAGCAAAGTAAAAACTTTGGAACTGACAAGTTAGGTTAGACACGTGAACTTCCACAAGGGAAGTGAAGCCGGGTGCTCCAGAAGGGTAAGCACATCCTGCTAAGCTAGCTACACCCGTCACGTGTGTAATCAAAATTGTGTTAAACGAACATGGAACTATGAGACGTCAAATATATCCAAGGCAATCCTGGACACAGAGACATCAAACTTATCAACAATACTGTTATGACGGCCATAAAAGTTTTCGAGGGCCTTGATAAGCCTAGCTTTGCAATATCCCTGAGTCAACAATTTATTTGCAAGCAGCCTACTTCGTTGTACAAAGTCCCCGTAGTTGAAACAAGCTCTACCATAGCGTATTAATTGGAAAACAAAAACACCATACTTTGAAGCAACCTGAATATAAAGGGCACCTGTGTATAAAGGTAATTTTACTGGGTATCCTTTATAGACAGGTTTGAGTGTAATTTGAATATTGGATTCGACTGTGCGATTAGGTTAAAAAACATGTTTCATTATAATTAACATCTGATGCCCAGTATTACTATCATCTTTCCTAATTTTAAGTTTATATACCGCCTTGAATAAACAATAGATACGCCAGTTTGAAAAATTATATTAGAGGTTAAACGCTCAGGTCAAACTTGACGCACTATGAGTGATACATTTGTATTATGTTGATCGTTTTTCATTGAATAAACATAACTCTTAATGAATCAGAACTTAACAGCAACATATTCTGTAAATGGAGTCATCTGTAGTACCTGTTTTGTATCTTCTGAATAAAATTATTCCAACAATTATCATGATCAAGGCAATGACGGATCCTACGCCGGCGCCAACTGCTGCTCCTGTATTCGACGCAGTTTTTTCGCTGGGATTAGCTAAAAAAGCATTATATGATTTATTTAAAGTTGTTATTTTTAAATAAGCTTTTTTAAGACATGGTTTGCTGGTAATTCTCGCTAATAAATATTATCTTGCCATCTTTTATCCATTCAATCTGCTGTGGCTTAGGTATTGAATAAAAGTCAACATATATTTGATTGAAGTTATTTCCACCGGAATCAGTGACAACAGGAGCATCTGTTGGAGAATGTAATAAACAACAATATAAGTAACTTAGTCTGAAAAAAGTTAAAAGAGAGCAAATGTGACGGACAAATAAGATATGGAACAAAAAACCCTGTGAATTGGCGTATAAACTAGGATATTCAGACAGTGGGTTTTTTAAATTCCTACGATGGTTCTTTTTGGAAATAATTAAGAACGCAAATACAAACCAGAAATGAAATCAGGGAGTCACGCATACCAAATATGTACATGTTTAACAAACTAGCGAACGCAATGATATTTCATATTTTATTGCTAGGGTATATTCTTGGCTGTAGCATGTGAAAGATAAAATTTATTTCAAAATAAATCATAGAAGAAGCAAAGCAAAAATAATAAAAGAAATAGGATTAAGATTATTTGGAAGTTTTGACATGATATTCTTATTTGATATTATGCATCGTATAACGTTTTTCATGTGATATGGTTTTTACAAAAAAGTACCGTTAACAGTAACTTCGATCTGCTTGCTCATTACGTGTTTTCCATTGCTGTTATCGCCAAAACAGACGTATGTCCCACTATCTTGAAAACTGGTAAACAGTAGTTCTAGCGTTATGTTGTTTCTGTTTGGCAACCCTGGTAAAGTTCTGATCACTTTAGTTCCTATCATGTGTGCCCAAGGATGGAAATTATATGTCGAAGGGCGGCCGTTTGCAGTGCATTCAAGGAGAATATCTTCTGTGCTAGAAACTACTATAGTTCCAGACTTCAGTGACAAATCCATGTCTGCATAAAATAGGAAACAAACACATATACTTAAACCTTTAATGGCACAGAAGAAACCAATGCAATAAACACTAATATACCATTCTATGCCCAAAACACAACAACATCAAATGAGAGTGAAAAACAATCATGCAAACTTTATTCATGGAATTAAGTCCGTGTGTGAAGAAAGAGTAAGCACCTTCTGTGTCTACGTAAGTTATGTCTGAAGTAAAAAATTAGTTAAAGAAACATTGAACTACAGGCGGGTTTAATATATACAGGATTGTCTCTGACATAGACACTATTGTGATGACTGTTATACATATTTTGAGGGCCCTTCTACTATGGCTTATTCATTTTGAATTAATATTTATTAAACAGGGGAAGTAGGTATATTATTGCATCGAGTGAGAAAGTTGACAATAATGTACTTTACAAAATCCTTGTAAAATATCTAAAGGAATTGAGAACTTATAGTCGTATTCTTGTTTATATATCTTGCTATTATGAATTGAATAAAAAACATCAGTCGACCAAATGTTTACCGTGAATACATATTTCTAGTACAAAAATGTCAATTGGTCAATATACTGACGTTAAGCAAACCAAGTTACTCGACCTAGTTACGAACGTGATCAAAAACAAACTCTATATCCAGAGTACAATCCCAAAAAGAAAGGTATTTTTTTATAACTGGTGAATAGTTTAAACACGTGAAATTCCAATAAAAAGTGAGCGAACCAGTTGCAACGGAAGGATTAGCACCTACTGCATA
>CM037866.1:35341118-35526118 GCA_021292105.1 Anadara kagoshimensis
CCGACTCTGATCCACACCTAAGTAGATATGATTCCTACCCGACTCTGATCCACACCTAAGTAGATATGATTCCTCCCCGACTCTGATCCACACCTAAGTAGATGTGATTCCTGCCCGACTCTGATTCACACCTAAGTAGATATGATTCCTACCCGACTCTGATCCACACCTAAGTAGATATGATTCCTCCCCGACTCTGATCCACACCTAAGTAGATATGATTTCTCCCCGAATCTGATCCACACCTAAGTAGATATGATTCCTCCCCGACTCTGATCCACACCTAAGTAGATATGATTCCTCCCCGACTCTGATCCACACCTAAGTAGATGTGATTCCTGCCCGACTCTGATTCACACCTAAGTAGATATGATTCCTACCCGACTCTGATTCACACCTAAGTAGATATGATTCCTCCCCGACTCTGATCCACACCTAAGTAGATGTGATTCCTGCCCGACTCTGATCCACACCTAAGTAGATGTGATTCCTGCCCGACTCTGATTCACACCTAAGTAGATATGATGCCTACCCGACTCTGATCCACACCTAAGTAGATATGATTCCTCCCCGACTCTGATCCACACCTAAGTAGATATGATTCCTCCCCGACTCTGATCCACACCTAAGTAGATATGATTCCTCCCCGACTCTGATCCACACCTAAGTAGATGTGATTCCTACCCGACTCTGATCCACACCTAAGTAGATATGATTCCTCCCCGACTCTGATCCACACCTAAGTAGATGTGATTCCTGCCCGACTCTGATTCACACCTAAGTAGATATGATTCCTCCCCGACTCTGATCCACACCTAAGTAGATGTGATTCCTACCCGACTCTGATTCACACCTAAGTAGATGTGATTCCTCCCCGACTCTGATTCACACCTAAGTAGATGTGATTCCTACCCGACTCTGATTCACACCTAAGTAGATATGATTCCTCCCCGACTCTGATTCACACCTAAGTAGATATGATTCCTCCCCGACTCTGATTCACACCTAAGTAGATATGATTCCTCCCCGACTCTGATTCACACCTAATTAGATATGATTCCTCCCCGACTCTGATTCACACCTAAGTAGATGTGATTTCTACCCGACTCTGATCCACACCTAAGTAGATGTGATTCCTACCCGACTCTGATTCACACCTAAGTAGATATGATTCCTGTCCGACTCTGATTCACACCTAATGGGATGTGATTCCTGCCCGACTCTGATTCACACCTAAGTAGATGTGATTCCTACCCGACTCTGATCCACACCTAAGTAGATATGATTCCTACCCGACTCTGATCCACACCTAAGTAGATGTGATTCCTACCCGACTCTGATCCACACCTAAGTAGATATGATTCCTGCCCGACTCTGATTCACACCTAAGTAGAAGTAGATGTGATTCCTGCCCGACTCTGATTCACACCTAAGTAACTGTGATTCCTGCCCGACTCTGATTCACACCTAAGTAGATGTGATTCCTGCCCGACTCTGATTTACACCTAAGTAGATGTGATTCCTGCCCAACTCTGATTCACACCTAAGTAGATGTGATTCCTACCCGACTCTGATTCACACTTAAGTAGATGTGATTCCTGCCCGACTCTGATTCACACCTAAGTAGAAGTAGATGTGATTCCTGCCCGACTCTGATTCACACCTAAGTAACTGTGATTCCTGCCCGACTCTGATTCACACCTAAGTAGATGTGATTCCTACCCGACTCTGATCCACACCTAAGTAGATATGATTCCTGCCCGACTCTGATTCACACCTAAGTAGATGTGATTCCTACCGACTCTGATTCACACCTAAGTAGATGTGATTCCTGCCCGACTCTGATTTACACCTAAGTAGATGTGATTCCTGCTGGACTCTGATTCACACCTAAGTAGATGTGATTCCTACACGACTCTGATTCACACCTAAGTAACTGTGATTCTTGTCCGACTCTGATTCACACCTAGGTAGATGTGATTCCTACCCGACTCTGATCCACACCTAAGTAGATGTGATTCTTGTCCGACTCTCATTCACACCTAAGTAGATGTGATTCCTACCCGACTCTGATCCACACCTAAGTAGATATGATTCCTCCCCGACTCTGATCCACACCTAAGTAGATATGATTCCTACCCGACTCTGATTCACACCTAAGTAGATGTGATTCCTACCCGACTCTGATCCACACCTAAGTAGATATGATTCCTACCCGACTCTGATCCACACCTAAGTAGATGTGATTCCTACCCGACTCTGATCCACACCTAAGTAGATATGATTCCTGCCCGACTCTGATTCACACCTAAGTAGATATGATTCCTCCCCGACTCTGATCCACACCTAAGTAGAAGTAGATGTGATTCCTGCCCGACTCTGATTCACACCTAAGTAACTGTGATTCCTGCCCGACTCTGATTCACACCTAAGTAGATGTGATTCCTGCCCGACTCTGATTCACACCTAAGTAGATGTGATTCCTGCCCGACTCTGATTCACACCTAAGTAGATATGATTCCTGCCCGACTCTGATTCACACCTAAGTAGAAGTAGATGTGATTCCTGCCCGACTCTGATTCACACCTAAGTAACTGTGATTCCTGCCCGACTCTGATTCACACCTAAGTAACTGTGATTCCTACCCGACTCTGATTCACACCTAAGTAGATGTGATTCCTACCCGACTCTGATTCACACCTAAGTAGATGTGATTCCTGCCCGACTCTGATTCACACCTAAGTAGATGTGATTCCTGCCCGACTCTGATTCACACCTAAGTAGATGTGATTCCTACCCGACTCTGATTCACACCTAAGTAGATATGATTCCTCCCCGACTCTGATTCACACCTAAGTAGATGTGATTCCTGCCGGACTCTGATTCACACCTAAGTAGATGTGATTCCTGTCCGACTCTGATTCACACCTAAGTAGATGTGATTCCTGTCCGACTCTGATTCACACCTAAGTAGATATGATTCCTCCCCGACTCTGATTCACACCTAAGTAGATGTGATTCCTGCCGGACTCTGATTCACACCTAAGTAGATGTGATTCCTACCCGACTCTGAATCACACCTAAGTAGATGTGATTCCTGCCGGACTCTGATTCATACCTAAGTAGAGGTGATTCCTGCCCAACTCTGAATCACACCTAAGTAGATGTGATTCCTGCCGGACTCTGATTCATACCTAAGTAGAGGTGATTCCTACCCGACTCTGAATCACACCTAAGTAGATGTGATTCCTGCCGGACTCTGAATCACACCTAAGTAGATGTGATTCCTGCCGGACTCTGATTCACACCTAAGTAGATGTGATTCCTGCCCGACTCTGAATCACACCTAAGTAGAGGTGATTCCTGCCCGACTCTGAATCACACCTAAGTAGATGTGATTCCTGCCCGACTCTGAATCACACCTAAGTAGATGTGATTCCTGCCGGACTCTGAATCACACCTAAGTAGATGTGATTCCTGCCGGACTCTGATTCATACCTAAGTAGAGGTGATTCCTGCCCGACTCTGAATCACACCTAAGTAGATGTGATTCCTGCCGGACTCTCAATCACACCTAAGTAGATGTGATTCCTGCCGGACTCTGATTCACACCTAAGTAGATGTGATTCCTACCCGACTCTGATCCACACCTAAGTAGATATGATTCCTGCCCGACTCTGATTCACACCTAAGTAGATGTGATTCCTACCCGACTCTGATCCACACCTAAGTAGATATGATTCCTGCCGGACTCTGATTCATACCTAAGTAGATGTGATTCCTGTCTGACTCTGAATCACACCTAAGTAGATGTGATTCCTGCCGGACTCTGATTCATACCTAAGTAGATGTGATTCCTGTCCGACTCTGATTCATACCTAAGTAGAGGTGATTCCTGCCCGACTCTGAATCACACCTAAGTAGATGTGATTCCTGCCGGACTCTGATTCACACCTAAGTAGATGTGATTCCTGCCCGACTCTGATTCACACCTAAGTAGATATGATTCCTACCCGACTCTGATTCACACCTAAGTAGATGTGATTCCTGCATGACTCTGATTCACACCTAAGTAGATATGATTCCTACCCGACTCTGAATCACACCTAAGTAGATGTGATTCCTGCCGGACTCTGATTCACACCTAAGTAGATGTGATTCCTGTCCGACTCTGGTTTACACCTAAGTAGATGTGATTCCTGTCTGACTCTGATTCACACCTAAGTAGATGTGATTCCTGCCCGACTCTGATTCACACCTAAGTAGATGTGATTCCTGCCCGACTCTGATTTACACCTAAGTAGATGTGATTCCTGCCCGACTCTGATTCACACCTGAGTAACTGCGATTCTTGTCGGACTGTGATCCACACTAAGTACGTTCTTAGACGGCTGAAATATATGGTCAGCAAGTTATCGAAGTAAAACAAAAAGAGCAGTATGTTTATTGAATATACAAATAAAATCGAGTTCTACTGTAATGTAAAAACAGTATCATCGTCCCTATACACAAAGGAAACGGTAAATCAACAACCGATCCAAATAATTACAGACCTATCGCGTTACTACCGACTATTTTCAAACTATTTGAAAAAATTATTTATGAAAGACTCACAAAGTATAACGTCGTAAACCTACGCTTTCTAAACGTCCAGCAACAGGGGTTTCAAAGGAATTTGAGTTGTTCAACAGCATCTTTTAACTTGCAAGAAGCTATTCTTTATAATATTGAACAGGGTAGCAAAGTTTACGCTGCTTTCCTTGACAGTCAGAAAGCATTTGATACCGTATGGCGTAATGGTGTCTTGTACAAGTTAGATCAATTAGGCATAAAGAATAAGCTTTGGCATATTATAGATGACTGCCACACAAACACCAGAGGTTGTGTTGTCTTTGGTAACAACCATTCAGATTGGTTTCCCGTGGAGCAAGGCATCAGACAAGGTGGCGTCTTATCTACCCTACTGTATTGTGTCTTCATAAATGATTTATTGAACATACTTGAAAATCATTCAACTTCTATATGCATAGGTAATATAAAAGCTGGTAATACAGCCTTTGCAGATGATATTTCCTGCTTAAGTATTTCCCCAAAAGGTCTTCAGTCTATGCTTGATGCTTGTTATCATTATGCTTGTTAGTGGAGATTTAAATTCAATCCTAACAAGTCTGTAGCGATGATATTTAACAAGAGGCACAACTCTCAATTCAGTATCGGCGGAAATGAGATCAACAGTGTTAATCAAACGGATCATCTTGGTATTAAGTTGGACTCTAAATTTCAATCTATAGAGTGGACTCTAGACAGATGTAAAAGAGGCAATAATTCATTTTTTGCATTAAATGGAATCGGGACATCCAAACTAAACCCAGTAACAACGATAAACCTTTACAAAAAAGTTGTCATACCAACGGTCTTATACGGTTGTGATGTCTGGTATAATCTGAAAACTGCTGACTATAATGCACTAAACAAGCTACAACACTTCATAGTCAAATACATCCAAAGACTGAATCCAAGAACTCGATCTGACATTGCAGTAAGTATGTGTGGACTGTACCCTTAACAGCCGAAGTTCAAAAGCGAAAATTACTCTTTTTAGGAAAGTTATGCTTAATGAACAACATGTGTCTAACAAAGCAAATATTTAAGAGAAGATTATTTGAACATTTTCTATGCCAGAAATCGAGCACGGGTTTTATCCCAGAAATCTGCGATATACTGCATCAGTACCAACTACAACACTATTTACAGAACTACATAAATAATGGCCTCTTTCCAACAGTTAATGAATGGAAGAATATAGTCAGCAAAACCGTCAAAACCGTGCAGTTTAACGCTTGGTTACAAAGAACAATTATTCACCCGGATTTCAATAGATTCTTGTGTCTTCATAACACCAACAGATCACCAGCTCTTGCATGGACAATCGCCAAGTGTAACAATGAACTAGAACTTTGTTATTTTATTATACAATTATGGGCAAATCCGTTTCAATCTAATACAACACGTTACTGCAACGCATGTTTTTCTGACATCACTGAAGAATCCATTCAGCATGCGGTGTGCACATGCCCTGCGACGGGCCGACACAGAACCGCATTTCTTAATTCCGTGTACATGTTTGACAAAGACTTACACAGTTACATCATCAATCTACAAACAAGCAGTAAAGAAAACGTTGTCTGTTTCCTCCTATCGGGAAGATACCAACACGCTGATGCCGAATACACCCGAAATTGGACATTATCGGTCTTTAGATTTATAAGACATTGTATTGTTGCATGTAGTATCAAGCACCAACCATAGACTGAAAACTTCCGATATGCCACCCCAATAGTAAAAGTCCATCAATACTGGACTTCTGATATATATATACACCATATATGGTGAACTTGTGTTATTATGTGTAATATATAGTGTACATATGTTTATCTGTTAAAATTATGTTGCTTTTTCATATATTGTATCTCTAATATAGAGGAAATAAATAAATGATGATACAATTTCGTATTTACTGGGTTTTTGCATGTAATTAACAGATGGCCGGTCACGCCCACGATCTCCCGACAAAGGTTCGACATGCTTGAATTAGATGCAAAAAAAAAAAATGATCAATTGTCCTGGAACAGAGATCCTGACCAGAGATTCTGACTGCTTCAAGTTAACTTAATATTATGTTGTGACTGGTCGGTACTGTACGTCATTAGTTGAAGTGACGCTGCTTTGGTACCGTGATGGCGGTCAATGTCGGAACATAAGCGGCATGGCCGACGATACGCCAATTGCTTTAGCTATGTATTAGTATTCTTAAATGTAGAGATTGGGACAGCGTATCACGTTATCAATTCGTTTTTGTTGAAAGATATGGAAATCGTTTACGTTACACATTCCTTAAATATAACCGTTATTAGGGGAAAATTTGTTCACGTGGTTCGCCAGTGAACTATATAATGCTTTTCTCAATAACAGATCACTACGGTATAGCCAAGGAAAATCTCAGTTATATGGTGCACGTGGTGGAGTGCTCGTATATGAGAGGTCTTGGATTCGATCTTGGCCGCGATCTAACCCAGACCAAAAATGGGTAGTGACTGTTCTTTTGCAAAACACTAAGTTTTTAGAAATGAATTATCAGTCCTGCTGAAAAAACCCTAAACAGATGTAAAGGAACACGTGTCAGGTTAGAGAACTGTCCCTGCATATTGTCATGTTGGCACTGTAAAGGTCAAAATTTCTGCAATTTTACTTATAGCTGGTGACCTCTCGATATAACTGGAGTATTGTTGACTTGGACGTTAAACCCCATTCAATCAATCCACCAATCAATCAATCAATCAATCAATTTGTTTTAATTTTAGGTTTGAGATCCAGACAGACATACAGTGATACTTCAAAGTTTGCAGGTGTTGTGTACGGTTTTTCAGACACCTTCGTTCGCATTTGGTATCTCGCCAGCACGATATTAACAAACGGAGATTATCAAAAGGGTAAAGTACTTGAATGAAAGAATAAATTGCCTAAATTCGGCGAATGATTTAAGGCCAAGTGTACAAATGGACTCTAACTTATGCGTTACGCATGGCGTGTACAAATCTACATGTATACTTTCTGATGGTATTATTCTAAGTCCTAACTTACAGTAACTATAATATTTTTTTATAAATTATTTACAGGGAATAAAACAGATTATGTCTATCAATTAAAAGATTAAATGAAAATATACTAGAGAGCATCACAAATACAGTACACGGTTACCAATGATCCCCTAAGAATTGCCTTTGATACATTCCATCAATTGATAAAGACTTTTTTCCCATAAAATTTAATCGATGATATCTTTTTTAATATTGATTCGATGATTTTCAAAATTCTTTCAGATTTTAAAAAATTAAATTTTTTATATGTTTTCATACACTATGACTTTGAAAATATATTTGCAATGACGTCATTAAATATACTGAAATCAGGGGTGCTTTTTAAATGACGTGCGGAATTTTTGAATGACGTGTTTTCGAGCTCGGTGGGTTTCAAACACTTTTCTAGCCAAGTAAAAAGTTTCAATTAAAATGCTTTTTTTCACTCCAGTCAAGATTGTGTCTCAATAGTTCAATGTCTTTTTAATATTTCAAATGAAGCCATTAAAAATATTTCCCTGATTCTGACTGGCCCTTCTTCTAGTATTTTTTGAAGTATCATCATTGACTCTCATTTCGGATGATAAGGCTGTGTTCTTCTGCTATTCCAAAATAATAATGTTTCTTTATACCATTATTCTCTAATTTAAGTGACTAGGAACACAAAAATTATCTAATTTATAGAATAATTTGTATACAAATTATTAAAGTATTTATTTTTACAACAGGACGCACAAATACAACACTCTTAGTTTAGGGCACGATGACGTTAAAGTTCGCAAACGATTCTTTTACAATATCATTAAAAATCATGACGTTATTGCTAATTTTGGCCATATTTTCACATCAGATTACGTCTTTGAAGGTTTATAGCGGAAAATCGAGCAAGGGGACATATGTTTTTCTCTACATTTTTAGAAAATTCAAATTTTTAACTACATTGTGTTAGTATTTCGAAAACTTGTAGGACAATCTGTTATTTTTCTACACTTTTCCCAATTTTTAGGGGCCCGAAAAATCGCGATTTCCTATTTATCCTATGTTAAAACTCCGACATTTTTTTTTTACATTTTTTACGCTTTATAGCTAAAAAAGTAATAGGGGGACCCCTATGTTTTTTGGCATTTTCGGATGCGCCTCAAACAATTCTACAAGTATGGAAAAAATCAGAAACTTGTAGGATAGTGTCTATTTGTACCACCTGGCCTTAATGTTTTTAAACCAAGAGTAAAATACTGAAATTTAAAAAAATCTTCACAATTCGGCGGATACTATTACGTTTTGAAAAAAGTACTGAAATAAAAAAAATCTGCACAAATTCTGCAGATTCTGTGACGTTTTCAAACCAAGGGTACAGTACTAAAATTGAAAAAAATCTCGGCGATGTCTGCAGATTCTGTGACGTTTTCAAACCAAGGGTACAGTACTAAAATAGAAAAAAATCTCGGCGATGTCTGCAGATTCTGTGACGTTTTCAAACCAAGGGTACAGTACTAAAATTAAAAAAAAAAATCTCGGCGATGTCTGCAGATTCTGTGACGTTTTCAAACCAAGGGTACAGTACTAAAATTGAAAAAAATCTCGGCGATGTCTGCAGATTCTGTGACGTTTTCAAACCAAGGGTACAGTACTAAAATTAAAAAAAAAATCTCGGCGATGTCTGCGGATTCTGTGACGTTTTCAAACCAAGGGTACAGTACTAAAATTGAAAAAAATCTCGGCGATGTCTGCAGATTCTGTGACGTTTTCAAACCAAGGGTACAGTACTAAAATTGAAAAAAATCTCGGCGATGTCTGCAGATTCTGTGACGTTTTCAAACCAAGGGTACAGTACTAAAATTAAAAAAAAAATCTCGGCGATGTCTGCGGATTCTGTGACGTTTTCAAACCAAGGGTACAGTACTAAAATTGAAAAAAAAAACATCTCGGCGATGTCTGCGGATTCTGTGACTTTTCAAACCAAGGGTACAGTACTAAAATTGAAAAAAAAAATTCTCGGCGATGTCTGCGGATTCTGTGACGTTTTCAAACCAAGGGTACAGTACTAAAATTGAAAAAAAAAATCTCGGCGATGTGTGCGGATTCTGTGACGTTTTCAAACCAAGGGTACAGTACTAAAATTGAAAAAAAAATCTCGGCGATGTCTGCGGATTCTGTGACGTTTTCAAACCAAGGGTACACTACTAAAATTGAAAAAAAAAAAATCTCGGCGATGTCTGCGGATTCTGTGACGTTTTCAAACCAAGGGTACAGTACTAAAATTAAAAAAAAACATCTCGGCGATGTCTGCGGATTTTGTGACGGTTTCAAACCAAGGGTACAGTACTAAAAATTAAAAAAAAAAACATCTCGGCGATGTCTGCGGATTCTGTGACGTTTTCAAACCAAGGGTACAGTACTAAAATTGAAAAAAAAAACATCTCGGCGATGTCTGCGGATTCTGTGACTTTTCAAACCAAGGGTACAGTACTAAAATTGAAAAAAAAAATTCTCGGCGATGTCTGCGGATTCTGTGACGTTTTCAAACCAAGGGTACAGTACTAAAATTGAAAAAAAAAATCTCGGCGATGTCTGCGGATTCTGTGACGTTTTCAAACCAAGTGTACAGTACTAAAATTGAAAAAAAAAATCTCGGCGATGTCTGCGGATTCTGTGACGTTTTCAAACCAAGGTACAGTACTAAAATTGAAAAAAAAAATCTCGGCGATGTCTGCGGATTCTGTGACGTTTTCAAACCAAGGGTACAGTACTAAAAATTAAAAAAAAAATCTCGGCGATGTCTGCGGATTTTGTGACGGTTTCAAACCAAGGGTACAGTACTAAAAATTAAAAAAAAAAAACATCTCGGCGATGTCTGCGGATTCTGTGACGTTTTCAAACCAAGGGTACAGTACTAAAATTGAAAAAACTCTCGGCGATGTCTGCGGATTCTGTGACGTTTTCAAACCAAGGGTACAGTACTAAAATTGAAAAAAAATCGGCGATGTCTGCGGATTCTGTGACGTTTTCAAACCAAGGGTACAGTACTAAAATTGAAAAAATCTCGGCGATGTCTGCGGATTCTGTGACGTTTTCAACCAAGGGTACAGTACTAAAATTGAAAAAAAATTACTTTGGTTTAGGACAGTTGTTTTGACATGGATTGGTTTGTTTTTACTTTGGTTTAGGACTGTGGTTTTGACATTAATTGGTTTGCTTTTACTTTGGTTTAGGACTGTGGTTTGACAGGGATTTGTTTGTTTTTGCTTTGGTTAAGGACTGTGGTTTTGACATGGATTGGTTTCTTTTTATTTTGGTTTAGGACTGTGGTTTTGACATGGATTGGTTTGCTTTTACTTTGGTTTAGGACTTGGTTTTGATATTAATTAATTTGCTTTTACTTTGGTTTAGGACTGTGGTTTTGACATTAATTGGTTTGCTTTTACTTTGGTTTAGGACTATGGTTTTGACATTAATTGGTTTGCTTTTACTTTGGTTTAGGACTATGGTTTTGACATTAATTGGTTTGCTTTTACTTTGGTTTAGGACTGTGGTTTTGACATTAATTGGTTTGCTTTTACTTTGGTTTAGGACTGTGGTTTTGACAGGGATTGGTTTGATTTTACTTTGGTTTAGGACTAGGTTTTGACAGGGATTGTTTGTTTTTTCTTAGGCTTTCATATGAATTGGTTTGTTTGGGTTTTTTTTGTTTAGGATTGTAGTTTCAAAAGAGATTTGCTTGTTTTTACTTTGATTTAGGACTGTAGTGTTGACAAGGATGGGTTTGTTTTTACTTTGGTTTGGGAGCATGGTTTTGACATGGATTGGTTTGTTTGTTTTTTAATTTATATCTTTTTTATATTGATTAGCAACCATAATATCTACTGATGATGGTTGGGGCGACCCTAGTTATGATATTATTAGGTCACATACAGGTGAATTGAAAGTATTAGCTTGGATTTCCTGACAGTTGGATGGACACTGTAGTTATAACGCCTGAAACTTTACAACAGAATACTTACACATTACAGCTACAAGGACAACGGAGGTACATTAACGTGGAGGTAAGTGGACGGTCGTGGGTTCGATCCCTGGGCGGGTCTGACCCAAGACTTGAAAGTGGGTAGTGACTGTTCTTTCGCGAAGCACTCGGAATTACGAAATGAAAGTCACTGTGAGCTTGGCACGATAAAGAACCCTGCTGTAAAATGCCATCAGCGCAACGCACAGGCAAAATTTCTGCACCTTCGCCTATAGCTGGCGACGTTTAGATATAAGTGAAATATTCTTGACTGGGTCGTTAAACACCATTACTCAACTCAACTCAGATTAGGGTCAATATTCTCATTACCCAAAAAAGGAATAAATTTATTTCTAATTCACTTTGTTCTAAAGAAATAAATAATATTTTACTACACAAAGCAGTTTTTCAATACTTCAGGTAGAAGCAAATGACGGATATAACAAAGGTGTCCGGTTTTATGGATTAGGATCGGCGACAACAGACGGGCCTTCGGGTCATTTGGAGGTTTAGTGTATGCTTACTCTGACCAGATGGTGTGGTTCTGGTGGCCCAATCATACCAATGGATACATCTTACAGTTAGGCGATATAATGAGTTATACCGTGAGCCATCAGTCGTCTAATAATGTACAGATAAGGATTAACAGCTTTATTGAGATAGAAGGTACCACACACATACACACACGCACACAGAGAGAGAGAGAGAGAGAGAGAGAGAGAGAGAGAGAGAGAGAGAGAGAGAGAGAGAGAGAGAGAGAGAAACAAAAGAGAGAGTATATAACACACGCATACAAAGAGAGAGGAGAGAGAGAGAGAGAGAGAGAGAGTATAACACATACAGAGAGAGAGAGTATAACACATACAGAGAGATAGAGAGAGAGAGAGTTTAACACATACACACAGATAAAGAGAGAGAGAGTAACACACAAACAAATAGAGAGAGTATATAACACACGCAGAAGAGAGAGAGAGAGAGAGAGAGAGAGAGAGAGAGAGAGAAACAAATATAGAGAGAGGATATAACACACACACGCGCGCACAATCCCAAAGCCAAGTTAAAACAAACATACCAATCCATGTCCAAACCACAACCCCAAAGCAAAGTCAAAACAAACATACCAATCCATGTCCGAACCAAATCCCTTCCAAAAGTTAAAACAAACAAACCAATCCGTGTCCATACCACATTCGCAAAGCAAAGTAAAACAAACAAATCAATCCATGACCAAACTACAACCCCAAAGAAAAGTTAAAACAAACATACCAATTTACCATGTCCAAACAAAAAATCCCCAATAAAAGTAAAAACAAATATACAAATCCATGTCCAGACCAAAAATCTAAAATCAAAGTAGAAACAGACAAACAAATCCATTTACAAACCCAAACCCTAAAGCAAAGTAAAACACTTATCAAGGTCCAAATCACAGTCAACAAAGTAAAAACTTTGAAGCTGGCAAATTAGGTTGAACACATGAATTTAATTTGCACCAGAGAAGTGAGACCGGGTGTTCCGCAGGGGTAAGCATCTTAAATTTTTGAAATTTTAAATAGCTTTAACCGATGCATATAACATTAAAAAAATCTCTATTTTAAACAGAATTGTCTATGTCCACGTATCACCAAACGGAGACTAACAAAGACGTTGTTCCTGTATCTAATACCTTGTGGTCAAAGGTTACAACTAGGACAGAGTGTTGCAGAAAATGTAAATATGATGCATCATGTAAATCCGTGTTTTACCATCTAACAGGCTCCATATGTATCGGTTACAAATATTACCAATTAGACAATGCTACGACGCAAACGTATATCGGAATGGTTCATTATACTGGTAAGTACAGATCAAAAGCAAACATACTAATCCATGTCCGAATCACAATCCAGAAGTAAAGTAAAAACAAACATACTAATCCATGTCCGAATCACAATCCAGAAGTAAAGTAAAAGCTTTGAAATTACAAGTTAGGTTAGACACGTGAACTTCCACTAGGAAATTGAGGCCGGGTGCTCCGGAAGGGTAAGCACCTTCTGTTTAGCTAGCTACACCCGCCACATGTGTGAAAGGAACATGGAACTATGAGACGTCAAATATTTCGAGGGCAATCCTGGACACGTGAAAGTTGTAGGTGATGCCTACACCTCCGGTCTTAGTGCACTTGAATAACTTATTTTGCCAATTATCAAAAGTTTTACATTGCTTTTGGATTGTGATAAATCGTCATTGTGACATTGACTGGTATGTTTTATATTTGTTATTTGTTTAACTTTCAATCTATTTTTCTTCTGTTTCACATGTAAAAGATAAAGGGGATGCTTAAACGTCCGGGTCTAAGAGCAGGTGATTAACTTATTTTGCCCAATTTAATTTTTTTCACATTGCTTTAGGATTGTGACATTGACAGGTAAGTTTTTATTGTTTACTTATCATTTATATTTCTTTTTTCAGAAATGATTACGACGACTAGTTCTTTGTAAATTACCAACTTGAAATTAAAGTCAATATAATCCAAATATTAACAAAAATGTTTTCAAATAGTTTTTGTGGAAAGGAAAAAAATATACGATCTTAAGTTTGATTGGCGAAGCAATATATGTTGCAAACACTTGGACTTTTGACTTGATACGAGAAGTGTTTGCTGCTGTGACTTCATTTTGACAAAAGGAGAGTTTTGTAATAATGGGAGCTCTCTCAAACTGTAAAATTTTGTGACACTGGAATCCAACGCAAGATTATATATATTTAATTTACAGTTGCGAATCATCATATCGTGATCCGTTTTTACGCGTTTTTCAAGGATTGACAGTTTTTCCAACCATCATGAAACCGACTATCAGGTTACAAATATGTGTAAAAATACAAACTTGCTAATCCGTGTCCAAATCACAATCCAAAAGCAAAAGTAAAAACTGAAGAACATACAAGTTAGGTAAGACACGCAAACTTGGCCCAGGGAAGTGAGGCCAGGTGCTCCAAAAAGGTAGCTCCTTTGACATATTAAAGTTCCTAATGTTCAAACTTCAGCAGGTTTTTGTCAAGTCCGTTTTCATAGAATATATCACAACTTGTGGTGCAAGACAGGGAAACCTCGAAACGAGGCTTGCCAACTCTAGACCAAATATATTAGGACGAGGATTGAGATTTTCTTATCTGACACTGCAATAGTGATTGATTCTATTTCTTGCACCAGAATGTATTTTTTCAATTAAAATTAATTTCAACTTATCAATTACCTCTGATTATGCATGGGGTATTAGATGGAGAAATCTTGCCCTATCTTTTTTTATTTTTTTCTATCTGGGGTGCAAAGAAAATAAAAGGCGGTATTCATTTCGTCTGATTTCAACCCTAACTTAAGCTTTGCAAAACCATTTGATTAGATAATAAGATTAACTTCTTTTACAAGTCTTTTTATCACATTATACAAAAATTATTATTCCACATTCACACACACTCATACACACACAGAATAAACAGGTACGTGTACAAACACTTAAACCATGCTTTCAAAGTCTACTTTGAATTTTGGATTGTGATTTAGACATACATCGCTATGTATGTGTTTGATGAATTGAAAGTCAAACATCTCATTATTTTCGACATAATAAGGTCTTAATTTGAACAAGGTGACATGTATCATACTGATTAAATGATAAAGCATATCATAGTTGTATCAGGATTTGTTATTATAATGTAACCCGGTACGTTAGGTCTAAATACTGGACGACCCTAGACGATACTACACGATGTCGATATTTTATTAATTAAAAGGTTTTTTGATATACATAAGGACTTTAATTAATTTATAATTATTCTATAATACTAGATTGGTTTTGTCCTAAAACATAAATTTTATACGTTTATAACCCATCGTCCAGTATTTAGACCAACCGATCAGGTATAGTTTTTAACACTACACACGTCATTATTCGGAGAATTAGGTAATCTCAATTCAACGAAATAATATCTTGTGACTGATACAACAAGTTGAAGGTTGCTATCGTATGTCATATATTTATCATATAAATGTGTATCATATAGCGCTCATGTAACTGTCAATCATATACTGTTTTATCTTCTATTATTATTACTTATCCCGTTTTAACTATGCAGCACTGCACGATCGTTTCGATAATTTAAAAATAAAAAAAAATCAAACATGCTGGTCCAATTTAAAGTTAAAACCCAAAAACTAAATAAAGAATAAAATTCAAATTACATATTTTACACACTTGCATATTTTTACAGCACTAGATGGTCGCTTAAAAATACTTTTCCTAATCAGTAGTAGTTGGACCAAAATTAAGTAAAGATCTTCCTTCAGAAAACGGTGATCAAATGTTCATGAAGGGTAAGCGTCTCCTGTTTAGGTAAGGAACAAGTCACAATGGGGATTATTTCCAGGGTTATTTGGGATATATTCACATCATACCTATCAATGTAGAGGTGCATGGATGTTAAAAAATAAAAAATAAATATTTCAAACCCATGTTTAAAACACAATCATAAAACAAAGTAAAAACATTCTACACTTGAAGTGATGCCAAGGTGTTGCTTTTGTAACTACACCTGTCATTTGTAAAATCAAAATTAAGAATGAAAGGAACTTGGTCTTAAAAGACGTCAAAGACAATTTCAGTTCGAACAACACGGAGGATTAAATTTAGTGTCCAGGAGGATTAAATTTAGTGACCAGGAGATTAATTTAGTGACCAGGAGGATTAAATTTAGTGACAACCTTTAGTGTTGTAAAACTTAAATTGTTTAAATTTTGGTCAGTTTCGCATTCAATCAAATTTATATGTGTTGAAATTTATATATCTAATCACTATCCCAAAAGCAGAACTATAATTTTAAAATGGAAAATTTAGTCAAACACCTCAAACACCTCATCGTCTACCGCCTGTTTAATTAACATAAATCCTTACGGCTTGAAATTACAAAATATGAAAATGATAGTAACATGGTGCAATATGACTTGGGATATATACATGATAATATTAGATATAATGACTCTATACGCATCAACACATCAATTATTATTATTACTATTATTATTATCAATAATATAGCAATGTATTAAATGTGCATCGACAGTCCTTAATTTATGATATAAAGCAATAACTTTATTTTATTATGTCATTCAACTGGTATAATATGTAATCATACCTTTTTTCAATATAAGGCTATCTCGATAGATATGTAATCTTCGACGAATGATAACTGCACTTGTTGTGGTTTATATCGGATTAATACGTATAGTTAAACAACATTGACCTGTCTTCTTGACCTTTGATTTTAATTTTTATTTTATGGACTCATACATTTATCTATGTTTAATTATGTGCAATAATCACGCATGTGTTTTTCACATTAAAAATGTGAACAATAATAATGTGTCTTATGTTTTAATTAAAATTAATTGAGAATTCAAAACTATACAGGTATTAGTTGGATCCTTATATATGGATGTTCCTTACGAGAGGTCAATCGGACAGGTAAATGTTGTTTTTCTATATCGAGTATATTATTGGACATTCTCATGTACGACAGTTAGAGAGTTATCTATAAACTGTATATCTATATGTGATATGAATGTAGCATCAATACCAGTGAATAAGGATATATTTATATTATAATTGTGTGACGGATTATTATAATGATTTAATATATTGACAAACTGTAAATCAAAATGTGATATGAATGACATACTTCTTACTTATACCAGTGAGTAAAGGTTTATATTAAGTGACACTAACACTATAATTGTGTTACGGACGTTTATATAATACAAGGGGTTTTGGTGTGATTTAGATCAGATTCAGGAAGTAAGGCAATTTGTTTATAAAAATATTCATTGTTTGATTTAACCGAATTGTCTTTTATATATCGTCGGACATAGATATATGTAATATGCGCACTTTTGAAGACCGCGACATTTGTGGACGTTGTCGCTCTGGAAATGACGTACAGTGGACATGTCTAGAATGCGATATTTACCTATGTAAATCGTGTAAACCAGCCCATCTTAAGCAAGAAATACAATTTGGACACGATATTGTGGACATAAGCGGTAAGCCAGGTGTAAGAGAAAAGATGCCTCTTCTCTGCAATGATCACAGAAAGAAGGAAAAGGTTTGTTCTTCGATGTATGACATGTCAAGTATCCGCTTGTCTTATATGTTTAGAAGAGAAACATAATGGACACAATATGGTATCGTCTAATGCAGAAACCAGAGATAAACTTCAAAACTGTCTTCATCTGATGGAAGACATTTGGTTACAACATTTGAAAACTGAGCTTAAAGCTGCAAATGAGAATGCTCTGTCTTCCGATTTGAACTCCGAAAGCCTCAAACAAAATATTATTCGTCGTGGAGAGACAATCAAAGTACTCATTGACGGTATAGTTGCTGGCGTTGTTAAGTCTATCGATGATACAAAATCCCAAAATCAACGATTTTTTAAAGATTTGACAGACGAGATTTCAGAGGAGATACAAACCATCAAACGAGACATCAAAAAGATTAAAAAAGATATTATCTCGGAGAGTAGGGAATTGGATAATTGTTCGGATCGTGTGAAAGACAAACATAACCGATTTATAGATGAACTGAAGCAGATGTCCAGAAACTGGGCACGATGGAAGCTAAGTTTTGAGGGACAAGTGGATAGAGCTTATTTCGAAAATCTATTAGGGATAGTAACCGCTACGGACGAAGATGTAAACATATTTTCAGATTGTATTGGTGAACCTAAACGAGAAATCGTACATATAAAGCCTGCAGTGCCTAGACAAAGTAATGTACAAAACACAACGAGGAGGAGAGAGTCTTTCCGCAGAAGAGAGCAAAATGCACGGGAAAACACAAACGGATGTAGACAGCAATGACAAAAACATTGATGAACTCGTTTTACAATATATTTTATATTGAATCAAAAATTCAAACGAACCTAGACAGCAATGACATAAAACTTTCGAATCAGTTTTAAACACCTTTTGTAATATATATAATATTGAAGGCAAAATTCAAACGGATGTAGACAGCAATGGCAAAAAACTTGGGAATTACGTTTACACGCGTTTTTTAATATATTTTATATTGAAAGGAAAATTCAAACGATGTAAACAACAATGACTAAAACTTTAGAATTACTTTTAAACGCGTTTTGTAATATATTTCAGATTGAAGGAAAAAATTCAAACGGATGTAAACAACAATGACAAAAGACTTTAGAATTACTTTTGAACGCGTTTTGTAATATATTTTATATTGAAAGCAAAATTCAAACGGATGTAGACAGCAATGACAAAAAACTTTGGAATTACTTTTTAACAGACATGTTCTGTAATATATTTCAGATTAAAGGGAAAAATTCAAACGGATGTAAACAGTAATGACAAAAAAATTTAGAATTACTTTTGAATACGTTTTGTAATATATTTCAGATTGAAGGCAAAATTCAAACGGATGTAAACAGTAATGACAAAAAACTTTAGAATTGCTTTTGAATACATATCGTTATATATTTCATATTGACCGACTTAATTGAAATTTCCGATCATTTGTTAATATCAAAAATTTATGATGTTACCAATTATCCGTCAATATAGCTTAGTTGTGCCCGGGATTTTATGTTTTGAAAACAGATACAAGTAAAACGACTTTAAAATATTTTCTTCCATACTTAACGCAGACATTAAAATGACACGACATGAATATTAATTACATAAATGATTTTTATTGCTATTTATGATCAAATCATATTTATTTGATAAGAGATAAATACAATAATATTAAAGATGATTAAGTTCTGTTATGTTTTGTTTCGTTTACAGCTAGCTTTATATCATATTGAATTCAACGATCGCCGGCGACGCCCAAAAAGTTCTGATAAAGGTCCAGTTTGCTTGTCAAAATATATTTTTACACTGACACATCAATATTTATCGTTTAATTTCTTTGCAAAACATATATTGCTTTATAACATAACCTGTAATTCCATTCAGATTTTTCTTAAATGGTTCCTATCTTCGTAGCAGTTTATACGATGGTGTTCCGACAACATACCTTTGAATTGTGTTTTGTTGTGTCAGTTATAATACCGCTTTAACCGAGTGTAAAGAGTCCTAGTAACGAATGACACTTTGTCGTATTTAAGACGTTTCATGACTGACTAGATAAAATTATTCAATCAAAATTAATTACAGTTTTAATTTTACAGCACTAGACGGTCGTTTCGGAATACAATTTCTGTTCAGTGGTCCTTGGACCTAAATTATGAAACCAAAGGTGTTTTCAACATACCCAAAAGACCAAAATATATTTAACAAAATTTAGCTAAGGAAATACTTTGCATGAGTAAGTGTACCTTTATTTTTTAAGAAAAAAAGATTTGTTTAACAGTTTTGTTTGCGTGTTCTATCTTATAAGCTTATTTCTGTTTTTGTAACCCGCAGTTGTAAACGTAAACTGGGAACGCATCGAATTGTTTCACTTAATATCTTTATGGTATTGTATAAAGAACCGATCAAATTTGGATCTCGGGGGAGGGGGGTTGAGGCGGGGGGAGAGGGGGTAATTTGTCTAAAACGCACCTCAAGGCCAATGATGCTTGTTTACAGAAGATTGATGGCTTTATCCGAGTACCCAGCTTTTATCAGCAATCCTGTTACAGGCAGCTCGATTGAAATAATTCTGACTAGGGTGTTAAACGATAATATTCCACTATTACCAATCCCATCTAGTGATTAATTTTATCGCCTCAATATGTCACTTAATTATGTGCACTGTCTCTAATTTCACTATTCTGATTATGCCTTTTAAAATGTCTTGTCATCATTTATGTCTACACGCTTTATTCAACACAGTTCTTTAAATAACAAATACATTGTGACGGCAACATAAAAAAGTGCCGTATGATAGGCTTCATCGAACAATTATACTTTTGTTTCCTCTAAAGATACAAGACCTACTGTCGTCTATCTTACTGAGAAAAATTGTCAGTTCTTTTGACAAAGTTAAAGATACTTAATTTTTCTCTTTTTCAGAGGTAAGAGTTGCGAGATAATAAAACAAAAACATAATAATCCATATCTGAATCAAAATCAAGCAGCAAAGTAAAAACTATGGGACTTAAAAGTTAGGTTAAACACGTTCAACCAGGGAAGTGAGGCTGGGTGATCCGAAAGGGAGATAAATGATAAAAGAAAACGGGTGTATTGCAATCCTAGTATTTAACATACCAACACAAATACAAATCAAAATTCCGAAACAAAGTTAAAAGTTTGAAACAGTCATATTAAGAAGCACGCGTGCAGAGAAGTGAGGCTGGGTGCACCTGAAACGTAATCATCTCATGTTCAGCTAGCTACATCAGCCACATGTGTAATAAAAATTGAGAATATAAAAGACACCCCAAGAGAAAAGACCTCGCGGATGGCCAAAAACAACATGGCGACGGACTGTAGAAGGTTAACTGAAAGAAACGCAGCTGACTTGGGGAGAAGCTGAGACAAAGGCAAAGAACAGATTTGAGTGACAAAATCTTGTATTGACCTTATGCTCCACCTGAAGCGAAGGGTATAGGTAGGTATGGAACCTCGAGTATATCCAGATATTTTTTAATACAGAAACATCATCAACGACTCAATAACCGGTCTACTTATATGGGTCTGTATACAGATCTAGAGTGGTGTCCGGCGTTTATACACTATATAGTGTATTTTATAAAAAGAAATACTTAGATTTATAAGCTTGTAAAATTTTTATTTTCTCAATATAAAAATTATACAATCACAGACACAACATATCACAGACTAAGTTATACAATCTCAAACGACATTAGTTCTCATAATAAAATTAGTTGGTGTAGTTTTGATGTGTTTCGTCTAATACAGAAGAAACATAATTATAGCATGTATTTAGCAAAAAAAAATAAAATAAAATAAAACCAACAACATAAACAATACAAGTTTATGATTAAATAGCTAAAATACAAAACATAAAGAGACAAACTCGTAAGTAATAGGAACTACTGACTATAAAATTCGAGTCTTTGTATGGTTACTTGGTTAAATGCAAAGCACGAGTGTTTAAAGTACCATTGGAGAAAATTAGCCATGTGTATTATACTACAACCAGTTGATCATTAATTGTAACAACATTTTTTTTACTCCAAAAAAACTCTACGCACAGCATTATCATCATTCCCTAAAACAAAAACACAAAATAACTCCAATATTGAAACAACATTTTTTTTACTCAAAATAAACTATATATACATTATTATCATTATTCCCTACAACAAAAACACACAGTTACTCTAGCGATTAAATACAGTGACCGACATAATTCACGAGTTTATCTAACAGTGACGTCGTTTTGTTTACTCGTGTTTGTGTCTTTTTCGATCGTTATCTTAAATGTTGTACATTGCATTGGGAACATTTAAATTATAAATCTAGGTTACATTTATAAAATCAAAATAACACTTGCTTACATTTTAAAACTAACGTAAATATTCCTTTATTTATTACTCTAAAGTTGTCATGGACGTTTGTTGAATTTACATAAAGACTGTTACGTATGACTTTAGTCACTTATACGCTGCAGTACCTCAGTTAGTAGAGTGTTTGCTTCGTAAGTGGGAGGTCGTAAATTCGAACCCCGACCAGTTATAACCCATGACTTGAAAGTGTGTAGTGAGTGTTCTGTTGTCAAGCACTCATGAAACTTATTGTTTTTTCGGATGGGAACCTAAAACAAACAAGTTCCCGTGTCATGGTAGGTTTGCATCGATAAAGAACCCTACTGTATAATGTCATGAGCGTAACGCACCTTCGGCTATAGCTGGCGACGTCTTGATATAAGGAAATATTCTTTAATGGTACGTTAAACACCATGTCTTGCTTTTACTTATACACTGTCTTCATAAATTATTTCAACAATTTAAAGAAGTCATTACAAACTGAAAATTCGTCACACAGTCAAATGGTTGAAAACCTTACTTTGCTAAAGCTTTTTGCTAATAAGCTAAAAAGTATTTATAATTTTGCCGTATAGATGTCTCAATTCTTTTACCCAAAAATCGGAAGACATTGCATTTCAAAAAAAGAACATTGTTATATACATTTAGATAATTTTAATTAAAGTATAAGTTTTAAATTCTGCAAAGTTAGAAAAATAGCTTAAATATTTCAATTATATGAATGCGATTTGACATGAATGTAGATAATATAAATCTAAGGCAATTATAAATTTATATTGTTGTTTATTTAAATTAGTCTTTAAACCTAGTGTAATGACATCAATGTTTTTAAAATTAATATAATTTATCAACTACAATATTATGCAATACAACTTTTCATCAAATTAAATGGACAATAATCTCGATCATAAATTATCATTATTTTAAACACAATTGTTAATTTGAGTATTCATTTATCATATTAATCACTTATTTACTAACCAAGGTCCCTTATTACATTAATATAATGTGTAAAAACAAGACCTTTTGTTGTATACAGGAGGCACAACTACACATCTGTATTTAAAATTGTAATAATACCGTATTTTTCAAATATAGTCATATATCCACAACAATATTATTCTTTTGTGTCATTTTGAAACCTTTGAATATAACTATATCTTATCAGAATAATTAACACAGCACAATAGTTTTTATTTTTTGCCTGTAATCAACATGACATATGTTGCTTTAGCTTGAAAGGATACCTGACCATTTACAAGCACATTTAACAGGTTAAATGTTACCTTACATACTGACACATTTGTAACAAGGTCCGTTACCACATACTCTTATGAAAAGTGAAAAAACCTTATCCTTTTGGTTTGCTGCATAAGATACATACATGTCTGGTATTTAAAATTGCAATTACAATGCCTTCTTAAAACAAAATCATCTATCCACAACACAACAATTTCATTTTTCGTCAATGTTGAACTATTTAAAAAATATATCCTCTCAATTCTGTCAAGAGACATTAATAGTTTTTTTTAAATTTTTTACTGTAATCAACATAACAATTTTGCTAAAATTTGGAATTTTTTTTGTAATGATAATTGGCCATTTATAAACACTTCTTAATTCTCTTAACCAGAAATAAGGGTTCTGCCATACTGGCACAAATACATATATAGGTATTTTGATTTACTGGCCTTAAAAACTATATACTTTGAAATTATAATCTCCGTAGGGATCAAATTTAGATATTTCCAATCGTTAGTAAACTATCACTTTAAAAGAAAACACATCACAAAACAAATAAATTAAAACAACTTGCTAAGTTATAACAAGTGCAGTAAGAACACTAAACGTCGCACAAACACACAAAAGAAACCACAATATCACTATAACAAGCTACTGGCACCAGTGATTACAAAACAATCGTTTCTTTAAGATGTCAGAGAGGGGACATACATCTTCATATGTTCGTAGACAACAAATCGTGGTGGTTTTATCCCTTGGTATCAGACACAAAGACTAATCATTGGTTGTAACACTTTGGAACTAGATCGTACGCTTAATTACACCCATTGACTTATTCCCATTTAACAAATGTTTACTGACTGAGTGTTGTAGGTGTTTTGGGGGCTGTAAGGTCCTCAACTCTATTAAAGTCTGACTGTGTCATCATAAATGGTGCCGTTTACATTATACAAGCACCCTATATGGTCAGTCGTCCACGTACGACTACATTTAAACAATGAAAAAAAATACTATGCATGCTAATGATACGTTAAGCAGACCGTGTCGAATTCTTGAATTCAGTTCACATTATCCTAACTGTAAAACACCAACTGTCATCCTGTAACTTCACATAACATTGTTCTAGATTACCTTGTTTCCAATAAAGTTTAAGTATATGTATATCTCAGAACATATAAAGTATTATCACAGAAAAATCTCAATCGCAAATATATGTATTCCTCACGTCCATTATCACAGAAAAACTTGAAATCACAAAATATAATATTGGCAAATACGTGTACTTTCCAAATCCTCCAAATAATTTATTTTTCCAAACACATTTTATGAATAAGTCTCCCTATAACTCCATTTACATTTTAAATCCAAGAACATTAAACAAAACAAATACTGATAATTTAACAGCGTTCTGTTCGTTGGAATATTCCATACTTTCCTGTTGACGATGAGTAACACCGTACTTCAATCATAAATTAAGATGTTTCAGTAAGCTCATGTTCAACAAATAGATTTCGAACAGGTCTCATTTTTGTGATTTTTCGGTAAAGAATAACATCGAAGATGATAGTTACGACCTGAAATTAATGAGAAAATAGTACAGATTATTTAATATGCTCACGGGGAAAACACGAGGACACAAAATAATTAAAGAAGTAACCTCTTACTACTGTAAACGTATTTATGTTCGCGATGTACTAACTTTCGCTTATTTAGCGGTCGTTTGGTTTGCGCAAAAATTAATACCCAGCGAAAATTATATTATGATTTTTGTGTTATAGTGCAATATAAAAAACGCTGACATGTCTACATATCCTATACCGCGAAAATATATGCACGCGAATATCAATACTTTTACAGTAATTGATATTGCCTGATGGATGAATTAACCGATGTATGAGTGACCGTTTCCCATTTCGTCCAAGTGCTGGTATAACGATTGTTGTACCACTCAAGTAGTACTTTTGTAATACCTAAGCAAAAACGGAGTTGATTGTTCTGCTTAAATATTATTGGGATTCACACTGCATGCTAGCGAGTCCAATCAAAACAAATATACTTATAGAAATCCCAATCATAATCCAGAAGCAATGTGAAACTTTGAAAGTTACAAATTTGGTTAATCATGTGTACTTCCACCAGAGAAGTGAGCCCGGGTGCTCAATTGTAAGCCCCTCATGTTTAGCTAGCTACACCCGCCACTTGTGTAATCAAAATTAAGTGAAAGGATCATGGAACTATTGGGCGTCAAATGTATCCAGGGCAGTCTTGGACACAGATACATCATATGTATCAACAATACTGTGATGACGGCCATAAAACTTTTTGATGGACCTGTTAGCCTTGGCTTGCAAAACCAAAGTGGTACAATGGATAGAAAATATTACTTTCGTATATATACTACAATATATAAGCGTCATGTAAATAGTCTTAACAATCTATGGATGGTTTAAAACAAATTATTCAACAACTTACAATGCTTATCAGGTTAAATATTATGTAAGAAAAAAGTGCCCACGAATGAATCATCAAAATCCGTCTGTTATACCACGTACAATTAGCCTGAAATATAAAATAATTATTAACTATGTCAGGTTTATTGTCATCATGTGTTATCTATTTTAGGAAATTTTGGCTCGGTAGCAAATAATCATATGACGATAAGTAACATTTAGTTAGTCCAAATAAGGTGCAAGTCTTATAAGTTAGTTTGAGGACAATACACCTTTCGTTTCTAATCGTAAAAAGATATTCAAATTGTTGGCGAACATGAAGATAATATGATCCTCTGTAAAATAAAATGGTCATCAGGCGGCGCTTGAAGCAAAATGATAATATATCCTGCAATTTCGACATGTTAAATTTGGGTTAATGTATACACATGAAAGAATTTAATATATGTTTTGGCGTGATTTGTTCTGAGCTGACAGTTCAGTAATGGTGTTTAACGTCTCAGTCAAGAATATTTTACTTGTAGCGGGACATCGGCAGCTGTAGGCGAAGGTGCAGAGATTTTGCCTGTGTTACACTATGACATTCTTCAGCAAGGTTTTGTATCGTACCAAGCCTTCTTCGGCACGGAACCTCGTTTATTTTAAGTTTTCACCCGAAAGGACCGCAACTTTTACTTTGTTAAGTCGAGTTCTTGGCGAAAGCATAAACTTTTTAGTCGGTCTTGGTTCGAACCTATGACCCCCCACTTACGGAGCGAGCACTGTACCAACTGAGCTACCACGATGGTTGATAAAGTATGGAACTTCTTTCAACAGAATACAGTTACAATTTTATAACATACTTCGTAACTTCGTAATTTGACATAAAAACATTATTTAATCGCTTTGGAACTAGAAAAACATATGAACTTTCACCAGTGAAGTGAGGCCAGGTGTTTCAGAAGGGAAAGAAAAGTTCCTGATTGGTAATAAAAACAAACATACTAATCATGTCAAAATCACAATCCAGAAGCAAAGTAAAAACTTTGAAACTGACAATTTAGGTTAAACCTTTGAGCTTCTACTAGGGAAGTGGAGCCTGCTGCTCCGAAAGGGTAAGCAGCTTCTGTTAAGCTAGCTACACCCACCACGTATTAAAAGGACATGGGACGACTATGGGACGTCACATATATCCAGGGGATATCTAAACTTATAAACAATACTGTTATAACGGCCATAAAACTTTTGAGAGCCCAGTGAAGCCTAGGCTTGCAATATTCCTAGGTCAACAATTTATTTGTAAGAAACTTGCATTGTTGAATAAAGGCTCAAAAGTCGAAACAAGCTCTACCATAGCATATTGATTAGGAATCAAAAACACCATTAACTTGAAGAAAGCATGTATCTGCATAGAAAAGGAAGGTTTACAATAGATCAATTGAAGTCATTGTTTATCGTACCGTTTCAAATGTTTCCTTGCTTTGGGGTTATGATCAAAGTCCAAGCCTTATCTACACTTGCGTTTGTAACACGTCCTTAAGAAGATATGAACAAATTTGCACATATATAAGATTTATGGAAATATATTTATCGTATAAAATAAAAAACAAATTTATTTCTATATTTTCGTTAAACATGAATAAAACTTCTTTTTGTAAACAAGAGGCCCATGGGCCTGATACGCTCACCTGACAACTAATGGCTAGCTGATAGATTTAAAGAAAACATAAATACTAAACCCCAATGACTTTTTCTTTAAATCATGATAACTGTTGTATCAATACCTACAACATTCTAATATAAAAGCCTATACAAAAAGTTAATAGTTTTCAAGATAGTTAACCATTTCAGTATTGTTTCACATCTGTGACCTTGACCTTTGAACTCATGACCTTTTTCTATACATCAATATGATCGTTGTATCAATACCTACAACATTCTAATATACATGCCTATACAAAAAGTTTATAGTTTTCAAGATAATTAACCATTTCGGTATTGTTTCGCATATGTGACCTTGACCTTTAAACCATAACCTTTTTCTATACATCAAAATGATTGTTGTATCAATATCTACAACATTCTAATATACATGCATATACAAAAAGTTTATAGTTTTCGAGATAATTAACCATTACGGTATTGTTTCGCATCTGTGACCTTGACCTTTGAACCCATGACCTTTTTCTATACATCAAAATGATCGTTGTATCAATACTTACAACATTCTAATATACATGCCTATACAAAAAGTTTATAGTTTTTGAGATAATTAACCATTTGGGTATTGTTTTGCATCTGTGACCTTGACCTTTGAACCCATGACCTTTTTCTATACATCAAAATGATCATTGTATCAATACCTACAACATTCTAATATACATGCCTATACAAAATGTTAATAGTTTTCGAGATAATTAACCATTTCTGTATTGTTTCGCATCTGTGACCTTGACCTTTGAACCCATGACCTTTTTCTATACATCAAAATGATCGTTGTATCAATACCTACAACATTCTAATATACATGCCTATACAAAATGTTTATAGTTTTCGAGATAATTAACCATTTCGGTATTGTTTCGCATCTGTGACCTTGACCTTTGAACCCATGACCTTTTTCTATACATCAAAATGATCGTTGTATCAATACCTACAACATTCTAATATACATGCCTATACAAAAAGTTTATAGTTTTCAAGATAATTAACCATTTCGGTATTGTTTCACATCTGTGACCTTGACCTTTGAACCCATGACCTTTTTCTATACATCAAAATGATCGTTGTATCAATACCTACAACATTCTAATATACATGCCTATACAAAAGTTTATAGTTTTCGAGATAATAATTATAATCAGAGGTAAAAAAAATTAGGTCACGACCTTCACAATTGACCTTGACCTCAATTTGAAGATACTAACAAGAAGATGTCAAAACTGAAAACCCCATGTCATTATCTGGTCAAATAGTCAAGATATAACAATTTGAAGCTTTTTACGATTTTTTCAAAATTAAACGCAAAAACGCGTAACCTATTTTTTATCCGAATTTCACAAAATGAACAAACTATAGGCTTAAGACCCTAGAGAAGCCAAATATCACATCAGATTTTTTCTCCAATCAGTACTTTCGGAGAAGAAGATTTTTTAAGATTTTTGCACCCCTAGGTCACCTTGACCTAGTTATGGTAGCCATGGCAACGCCACGAACAAATCTGAATTGCACCGGCCCATATATACTTCTGACAAAGTTTCATTAAAAACTGTCCAGTAGTTTCAGAGGAGAAGTCGAAAATAGGTGTTAACGACGCACACACGCACACACGCACACACGCACGCATGCACGCACACACGCACATACACACGCTGCGCTATGCCATAAGCTCACATGACCTTCGGTCAGGTGAGCTAAAAAGGAAACTTCTTAGAAATGTATAAAATAGTATATTAATGGCCGTGACTCTATTTCAAGGTAAATTAAACAAAGCAGACTAAATCAGTTCATTGGTTAATGAAACAAATTACTCTTCTGTTATTTATATACAACACATGGTATTACCTCAACTACAGTTGCAAATGCTTTGCCACTGGTAAAATAGGTACCGTACATGTTTGTTTCTATATTTTCTTGATCGCAATCATACACCTAAAATAAAAAAATCAACATTTGTGTGAATATGTAGACTTACGTGGTAGGTAAGATCATTGAGAGAAGATAAAGAGACAAAAAGCATACTGATTATTTCTCACACTGATTATCAACAGCAGAATTTGTACGTGCATTGATGTTTTCTCAAGACTTTTAAATTGTTGTATGCAATTTATCAGAAATATATTTCTCCATCACTGTTTCTATCAATAATATTTAGCCAATCATAAAAAAAGTTTAATAATAGATTTCACGGTAAAGGTATGACTAACACCTTTCTGTACATTTTTCTAGGGGTGAAACAAACAGTTTGCTTCATGTTAGTACGTTAAATAAATAAAGACTGAAAAATACTGAAACCAATAATTTTAGAGTCTACTGTGAATACAATACAGTTAGTACAGATAGAATTAAAGTGTATCCATACAGAAACCAACCTGGAAAGTCAAAGACTTTATATGTTGTCACTAATCGTGAGTTTTTATAAAAAAAAAACGAAAAATACGGATACTTTATCCTTTATGATTGTACTTACAAAATGGAACATGTAAGATAGAAATACAATAAAAACAATATCAATCAGAATCCAAACACAATTGATTATTCCATGCTGAAATAAAAAATTAAACGTTTATCAAAAACAAACATACTAATCCGAATTACAATCCAAAAGCAAAGAAAAACTTTTTTAAAAAATAAACCTTTATCAAAAACAAACATACTAATTCATACACGAATAACAATCCAGGAGCAAAGTAAAAACTTTGGAACCGACAATTAGGGTTAGACACGTGAACTTCCAACAGGAAAGTGAGATCGAGAGCTCTGGAAAAGGGTAAGGAACTCCTGTTTAACTAGCTAAACCTGTCACGTGTGTAATCAACATTGTGTGAAAGGAACATAATAAAATTACAATATTAAGGAATTCCCATGGCTTTAATTTGTTGATGAATATAATGTTACATAGAAACGCGCACAAAATTATCATATTTATTTGAAAAAAATGCCTAGTTTCGTCCAAAGTGTTTCTACTAGTGTTGGTTAATGCCATCAAGCTTAGAATCACAAACATGTTCCGATGATAGGTTCATCGATCGCAACAACACAAATGATACAAGTCAATGTCCACATCACCATCCCAAATCAAAGAAAACATTTTGAAATATGCTAATAAAGGTAATGATTGCTGAATTTCCACCAGGGAAGTCAGGCGTTTGGGTCGAAGGTTGCATTAGTTTCTGCAACTAATTATGGCTACAATAAATAACATATTATACCAGTTTTAATTTTACAGCACTAGACGGCCGTTTCGGAAAGTAGTGCTTGGACCACAATTATGACACCAAAATTATTTTGAAGATGTTGAAAAGCTACCCAAAAGGACCAAAATATATTTTACCAAATTCAGCTAAGAAAATCCTTTGCATGAGGGAGTATACCTTAGTTTTTGAGAAATTTTAAATTTTAACCTGCAGGAAATTTAGACAATTATAGTATATTTTTGACTATAATACGAAATTATTGCCTACTGAGTTTGTGATATCCTCGGGGCACCAGCCACCAGCGGAGATATCGGCTCAGGGGTTTAAATTCCATATTATACCAGTTTTAATTTTACAGCACTAGACGGTCGTTTCGGAATAAAACTCCTCATCAGTAGTGCTTAAAATTATTTTTATCATGTATAATTCTTTTTACAGGTTTAGTACAGGTAGGAAGGAATTTGCATTTGCATTGAGATATTTAAAATATCATAATACAACTTCGTTTTATTCAGCATTTGTAATGGATTTAAACAACGGCTAATGTTTATATTAATATAACTGCTTATTAGAAGTGCTTGGGCAAAAATTTGGAAATAAAATTTTTCCATAAAATACCCGATGGAACAAAATACACCAAATTTAGCCAAGACAATACTTTGCATGAAAGGTTATACCTTAGTTTTTTGAGGAATTTCAGGTTTTTATTTGTAGCAAATTTATACAAAATGTGACTACATAATTCATGACAATAGTACAGATTTTTCATGGTAAGAATAATAATTCTGAAACTAAACACATTATCTATCATGCAACTTACCAGAACCATAAATCGCCTACTTAAACGAATAGCCACAATCATTCCAATAACATTTATTACTGAGTGCAGGATACAACAGACACAGGTACCAACCATAAGGCCAAGAGCTATTCCTCCAAGATGAAATATTCCGGTACGAAGGTCATTTAAATTAGGAATCACTATCTCGGTCATAAAAGGTTGGTAGCGCAAAACTATTGCTCCTATTCCAAAGAATAACTCTACTGGCTGAAAAAAATTATTGTGTATGGTTAATGTTAATTGACAAATAAAAAAGTAATACAGCGCTGAAATACAAGAAGCTATATCTTGGAACATATGCAGAATGTTTTCAGACAGAACAGAGGTCTTCAAACGAAGATTGCTACAAAACAGTTAAATCCATAATGTCGAGAAACGTTTCTTTCACCCATTTGTTTTCCTTTATGAGATTTGTAGTCAGACCTACTGTTTTATTTACGCAGTTGTAGTGAAAATTTAATAATCATAAACCAGAACAGTGAAACATGAAAAAAATTCAAACATGAACATGTCTAGAACTGGTTGGTGTTTGATCTAAAGGGACAATATATTGGTGTTCGTGTGATATACCTCTAACTTATACTAAAACTTGTACATTATTCTCAAGTAGGTATTATCCTAAAATATAAAAGTACAAGTATAACACATCAAGTTGTGAAAGCAATTTTGTTCATGCACGTACCAGTTTTGACAAATTGAAGATACAATATCCATCTACAACTTTCATAAAACCTGGCATCTTTTCTTCGTAAATACATCTAAAACATAAATCAATTTTAATAATTCCCCAAAAATAGGCAAACGTGCCTAGTTTCTTTAGTCACATAAATATGACAGTTAAGAGGGATTTTGTCTAATGTTGAAACATCACTACAAGAACTCGGGGAAAACAAAAGATTTTCCTTTGACTTGACAATAAAATTATGTTACATTACTTATAATTTTCTTCTGTCATTATTTCTAAGTAAAAACAATTATTTAAGCTTAACAGGAGGTGGTTACCCTTCCGGAGCACCCAGCCTCACTTTCCTAGTGGAAGTTCAGTCGTATAACCTAGCTTGTCAGGTTTTGCTTTGCTTATGGATTTTTGATTCGAAAATGGATTAATATGTCTGTTTTTATTATTAGAGATTCAGCTATTATATATTCAATTATAATTACAACATTGTCTTAGATGCCTTAGATACCCAAATTGCAAGTGTTATAAGAAATAGATCAATACAATGTGTATACTTAAACAGTAATGCCTTCAGTTTGATTTTTGAAAATAAAGTGAATGTGTAACGCATGAATGATAAAACTATGACAGAGTTGTCACATATAAATCTTATGACATATAGACCTACAACGCTAAGTCACGAATACGGGATTTGTAACTAAAAACGCGAGCTTTGAGATAACTAGATAACAAAAGAAGGTTAAACGTCAGAAATTTGCAACTGAAACGAGTTGAAAATAGTGTTTTTTGTCCTAGATAAAAAAATGTCGCTTATATCGAGAAAACGCCAGCTATAGCTATACTACCGTGCTACCACAGTGGTAAACTAAAAACCTATACAACAACTTGATACAATGAAACCTAATGACAAAATTGAGAAACTAACATGAAAAAAAACTTTGAAGGTACACTGAACAAATGTTCATTTTTGTGATTATAGTACTATTTAAGGATCTCAATTACTGTTATAAAATATAATAAAAAACAAAAGTATAATTGTGAATAAGAATTAGTAATAAATAACGAGAACGGACAGCAACGTATTGCTCTGGTACAAGGCAATAATAGTTAATTAAAAGAGTATAAAAATCTCAGAAACAATTCTAAATGCTCAGTCTAAGAATATAACCGTTAATTTACCTTCTAAATGTTTTACCCCAAACTGTACTAAATAACCCCTTCTCTGTAGGATTATCTTGATCTGTTTTGTTTATTCTCGAGTAGATCCTATCCATTAATATCAATTCTACAATCTGGAAAAATATAATCAGAAAAGTATGCTTGACAAAAAACTGATAATTTTGAACTTGATATATTTTTTGTGAAAATCCACATTTTTATGAAAAATGAAATTAAGCATAGTAACAAAGCACAAAACATTGGTACCACCACTTCAGGACACATCGATAATCTATAATTATCAGATATGCAAGTTATTGAATTATAAAATCAATTATTTAACATTTAATATTTTATCCTTTTCCCACCATTATTACTTTCAAAAGACAAAATTTATAATAATGACATAAATTAGTTGACGACTGACAAAGATGTTTTTACTGTGTTATTTTGACAATGTCGGTGATTTTGTCTGGGCACTGATTTTTTTTGCACCATCTCTAAACAGACCGCCTTGAATTTAAAAATGTATTTAATTTACTAGATTACTAGGAGTGTGCAAACCATTACTCAACACAACTCTATAACTTACTGCAAAGGCCAGGTTTAGTATGATGTAGGCAAACAGTGTCCAGGCATATCCTTCAACTAAATCTATTGTCGAATCACAGGCATTCTATAAATAAAATAGTATAATCATAAACAAATATACTAATCCATGTCCGAATCAAAATCCAGAAGCAAAGAAAATCTTTGAACTGACAAGATAGGTTAGACATGTGAACTTCTACAAGGGAAATGAGACCGGGTGCTTCGTTAAGTACCTCCTGTTTTGCTGGCTACACCCACCACGTGTGTAATCAAAATTGTGTGAAAGTAATGAGTAATTTGAAAATTTGTTTTATAGATTTTAGTACGTTGACATATATTATAGCCTAAGGTTTAAATACTGACAATAAAGAATAACCATAAGTTATTTAATTTTAATTTAGATTTTTAACATGTTTTTTGTTTCGGCTATGGTTTTGTTTGCTTGCAATATTTTTTTGCTAGAAAGCCTGGTCTTCTATGGTTATTGTGTTCATAGAGGCGTATGTGAGAATGAAACAAAATTCCAATAATTTTTTATTTTTTATTACCTGACCAGAACAAAAAATTAATTATAAAAGAATTTATGGAAAGCTTTTGTACTAGTATCATTTCACCATAAAAACAGTTTTTTGTCAAAAACAAACATACTAGTCCATGTCCGAATCACAATCCAGAAGCAAAGTTAAAACTTTGAAACTGACAAGTTAGGTTAGACACGTAAACTTCCACCAGGGAAGTGAGGCCGGGTGCTCCGGAAGGGTAAGCACCTCCTATTTTGCTAGCTACACCCACCACGTGTGTAATCAAAATTGTGTGAAAGGAACATGGAACTGTGAGACGTCAAATATCAAAATATTACAAAGCTCAGTGAAAACGTTGAAGCTGGCTAATTAGATTAAATACGTGAACATCCACCAGGGAAGCCAGTCGGGTATTTCGAAAGGTTAGATAGCTGCACCGCCGTATGCGTATCAATTAAATTGGGAATGTAAGAATCTGAAACAAAACTGCTTGAAAAATGCAGTATTCCGTTTTAGAACACTTCCAGAGTAACTTACTGTCAGTGCTGTATTCAATGACTGTTCATATGTTGAATATACGTCCTTAAGCTTTGCACCAATGTCTGCTCCTGCATTACCCCTGCAATCAGACACCTAAAACAATATCAATAAAGATTTAGATATTTGGTATTTGTAATGTTGTGGTTTTATTTTTCCTATATTCAAGGTGTAAAACTGCCGCGAAATGCATGTGTGTGTTTGTATGTGGAATGTTGTGATTTGTTTGTTCAATCGTAAAATCATGAGAAAATTAAAATAAATAAAAACAAAACTGCTACGAAAATACAGTATTGTAGGCATTCAGTAAGTTATTCAATTTAATCAGATAAGACCAAAAACACAAGACAACGTCAAACCGCGAGAATGTGACACCGCAAAATATAAAACAAAATAGTAAATTATTGAGAAGCTAGCCAAAGAATGTATATGACATGATCATTAGTTTAATAATTTAGCAATATTTCTAAATTTAGGTTTGAAATCTTCAAAACTAGTATTTTTAAGGACAAACTAAATTACACATTGTATTATTTTCGATCAAATATATTCAATTTATCTACTTTCTCTATAATGTCAATAATAATTAACTTACCAAACGGAATATGAATGTTAAAAATCCCAGCAACGTAATATTAACCGGTATCCATAGAAGAAGAATCACAGCATACTACAAGATGAAGAAACGTTGTGATGTAATATATTGACATATTATTGCTATATTGCAATATTATATACAAAATTACACCGGGGTATATATTATCAGTTTTAACCACTTATACAAAATCATGATCTGTATTTAATTGTGAATTTAAAAATTATAACTATTTCAATTACATTTAATTGTTATGTGATCAATTATTAAAATAAAATTGAAATATGGCTGCTCAAAATTAAAAGTCGCAGTCTCTGAGAGATACTTTAATTATATACTTCAGGGATAAATTCGTTGAAAAACCTTATTAATTGAAATGCAGTAACATAATAAAGCACATAAATCTCTTTAGTTGAAATAAGTGTATCTTATAAGTAAAAATATGACAGGTGTAGGTACCTTAACAGGAGGTGTGTACCCTTTTGGAGAACACGGTCTTACTTCCCTGGTGGAACTTAACGTCTCTAGCCTAACTTGTCAGTTCTTACAATGCTTCTGGATTGTGATATTAGACATGGATTAGTATGTTTGTTTTTGGTTTAATTTAAGAAAAATAACTAGCACATCATTTTCTCGATATTTATTTTAGAGATATGAAGATAAAATTAAATTTGCCTAATACAAAATGCTACTGATAAAAGGGATTTGCTTTTTCAAATCGGCGAGAAGGTAATTATGTGATAATGCAAACGTAAATATGTTGTAGTATAGAAAAAAGGATGGTCGTCTTCTACATACAAGTTTGAGCGATATGGTTATTACCAAACGTGTTTAAATTTTGTGGAAGAAGATGGCCGTTACGAAAAAAAGTCCTTACCACTAGTACGTCTGATAAGAACAAACAGCAATCTGTATCGAAACCATAAGATTAAAATAAACCTGATTGTTTGTTAAATAAATGAATTACCACTGTTAAAAGACCCTTGCTTCTGCGTAATACAGCAATTACTCCAAAAACACACGTCAATGTATGCAGAAAGAAAGCCAGTACTGCAGCTGAAATTATCAGTCCAGAAAACATTTCTCCTATTTGGTAACCTTCTGTATATACCATTGACAATTCAGAAACTATCATCTGCATCCACTGTAAATTTCTAATTACAACAGCACCAATACTGTAGATAAGATGAAGTGGCTGCAAAAATAAAAATATAAAAAACTTGTGTAGAGAAACTTAGAAATAAATAATTTATCACTTCAAAATTTTATCTTTGATTTTGATTTTGAGAGTAGGTTTGCTTTTTATAAAATCTATTTAATCTCTATTGATCAAAATAATCATATTAGGTCATGTTCAAATTATAAAAAACCAGTAAAAACATATAGAAACACTGACAAAGTAATTAAATATAAATAATGCCTAGTACAGTCACAAAAAAGTATGTTTATGCTTGCATTACTGTGTTTAATTATGGTGGATGATTACGTCTTATTCAAGAATTTTACTTATATCGAGAAGTCACAGCTAAAAAAGAAGTGAAAGAAATTTGACGTTTGCAGTGAGCCCATGGCAATTTGCGGGAAGAAAAATTTGACGGGGTAATTAGGGTCTCTCCTAAAGGACCACGTGACTTTCATTTCTAAATACTCTGCAAAAGAAAGACTAGTCAAATCCATGTCCAATCGTAAGACCAGAAACTGAGCCACCGTCGTAGCAGACAGGTATGAAAACCGTTGTAAAATATACGACTATTTCAAAACAAGTATCGATCAGATTTTTCCAGTAAGACCTGGTATGTTAAGATTGTTAAGGCCAAATTAAGAATGTACATAATATGTAATATATAAAACAGAGCTGATATTATCAGCTCTGTTTTAGTACTAGTGACTTACAACGGCAATAATATTCAAAATACAAAACGCAGTCACTATTCTTGTGTATCCAGGCATTCTGTCATCATTGATACATCTACAATATAAAATTTCCTCAATGAATGTTAAGTTTTTTTGATCGACTCGGGTTTTTATAAAATGGCAAAGTAAATTTTCTTTCAAAATTTTGTTTCCGGGGCTACGTTTAATCTAAACACAGAAATATCTGTCCTTGTTGGAATCGAAAATGGATGGTAAGCGAAAGTGCTATAGTCTTGTCAGATGGCATTTGTTTTTTGTTGAATTTTGGGATTTTTAACTTGGGTGACAAGGTCTTTAAAAGGGAGAGTCAAATTAAAACAGTAATATCACCTATAAAAATAAAAAAAAATACACAGCGATTAATAAATGAAAAATAAAGAAGTCATGAAATAAGCATTAAAATATAATATTTCAACTCAAACGCCTGTTTTATACACAAACACACCACCCATAAACTATCCCTACCATCGCAATTACAATTGTGCCACAGTAATAAAGTCAAGGCTTATCTATACTGTCTCTAAACAGTTCTCTAAATCTTCTCTTTTATTTTTTTACTTTAAACTCTTGTCAAAATTAAGTAACTTTTCTTTGAATGTAAACACTGTCACTAATACTTATCTTTCCTCTTCTAATCCATGAATAACACACTATCACTATATGAGTTGACCACTTCTATACATTGTTTAACAATGTTAAAATGAGCACTATATCGTTCACTATGGTACAAAATGTCCACTAAATGTCTTTCTTAAACTTAAAACTAACTCCGATTCAACTTATCCTGCCTTTGATGTTCTAATCAAATTAAAACTAAAATGTCCGTTACTTCATTGTTTATTTAAACACTGCACTTCCGCCCAGCAAAAGTATTCAAACACTTAACACTAATTTTTGCGCCCTTTTGGTCCCATGAGCCGTTAATCGTATGCTGAACTCTCACCTTCCGACACACAACTAAATCAAACTAACATTACTAACATCCATACAGCGCACGCATCCAAGTATCCAATACTTAAATAGTAACATATATACATGCATACACATCTACTCAAATAAAAATATAACATTTCTCAAACAAAAATATAATTTAAAATTCACAAAACGAAATAAATTGGGTCTTGACAGAACTTGAAAATAATCGTCGCATATTCAAGTAAACGAAATAAGAACTGGAACTCTATTCATATTATGTTGTTGCAAGCATTTGTACATACAACCTAATGATATAATGGTGAAAAAGGCAATGGACCTAACACAAACAAGTTTTTTTTACAGGATTTTAACACCCGCCTGAAGATATATTGCCAATTATGCATTGTGCTTAAAGTCTATAAATGGATATTTGTTCACTTAAAAACAAAACTATGAGAAAATAGTTAAATAATTTTAATAATATATATTTGTTACTGAATTTTAAAAAGTATGCATTGGTTGTGATTAAAATATATTTTATCAAAAATACATCTTGTTTAGAGGTTAGGTGTTATAGGACTGGGTTATATAAATCAAATTTGTATGCGTTAAAATTACCTTGAAAAGAATTTTCTCCAGATCAATGCAGATAATCCAATGTCAGCAGGGTTTTCTGTATCTGATTTATTGATTCGAAGATAAATTCTATCTGCTAAAATCAAGAGAACGATCTGAAAATGAAATAAATGATCTATACATTTTATTTAAAATTGATTAAGTGTTAGCTATTAACTGTAATCAATCTCCTAAACGATTCGCAGAAACAGGACAATCAAACAATCTGCGAGCAACTGCTAACTTAATATATCCCCGTTTGTCTTCTACGATTTTATAAATAAACAGTCTGTAAGCAGGATTTAGCTGGCTTGAGACCAGTAACTGCGGTATGGACATACTGAAATCGCATACACAATTTCATATTTACTGTAATTTATGGTTGCATAGGAAAACTATTACAGAATTTTTGTTTGTTTTGGATGCACGGACAGACAAACGGACGAAAGAAAGATGTAAAATAGTATACACCCTCTTCTTTAAAGCAGGGTTATAGATAATAAAATTAATATACAAATACTGGTGCCAAATTAGGTTTAACTCGTGATTTTCCAGAATGGCAGTGCGACTCGGTATTTCTAAATGTAATATAACTAGCTACACTCGCCATGTGTGTATACAATTTAGAATAGAACATGGAACAATGGGGCGTCGAAAATGATTAGGGTAATTCGAGTACATCTTACTTATCAACAATATTGTGAGGACAGCCATATAAAGAAAATCTATATTAGCCACCACTGTGGTAACTCAGCTGGTAAAGTGCTCGCTCCGCAAGTGCAAAAACCGTGCGTTCGAATAAAGATCATAAAGATCGGGTTCGACCCAAGAAACATCTATGCTGTCGCCTAGCACTCGGTATTATGAAATAAAAATCACGTTCTTTCGGATGTGTTCTTAAAAAAAGGTTCCGTGTCTGTCGTATAATACCATCAGTGCAATACACAGAAAAAAATTCTGCAACTTCGCCTTAAGCTATCGAAGACTTGATATAAGTGACATATTCTTGGTTCGGACGTCAAACACCATTTTTACCTCAAGTTTATTGATATATGAAATGTGGCCATGGAGGTTTGGTAGGCAAGTATCACACACTTACCATGATTGCTAAGTTGAAGATAATGTATGTAAACAAAACCCAGGCGTATCTGTCAACAAGGTTTACGGTTGTCCAATAACATGCTTTCTGTAAAAAAATATTGTAAACCGTAGGAGATAGGTTTGAATAATAGATCATCAAAACATTTTAAAATTAAGAAAAACATATAGAAACACATATGAAACATTGAAAATAAAAAGACAATTTCTGAAAAAAAAAGTTTGAAAGCGAATGGAATAATTGCAATATATTGACATATCCTGCCTTAAGACAAAACTCATTTTGAAATAAAATATACTCAACGAAACAGTTAAGGACCAGATCGAAAATGGTATTTAATTTTGTAGAGCGTAAAGTATACTCACAATTCACTACAATTGTATTAGGGAGATTTACTTTCATGCACAATTTTTTCTTCATAACACCATTTGAGACAAGAAAATAAAAAAAACCAGATCGATTTTACTTTTCAGTTTTTGAATATTTATTTTTAATTTACACTAGTAACTTTTTAACAGAATACTTGGAGGACATTTTTAAAAGTAGCAACGAAGATTATTCTTGCTAAAAATAGCTCTTCAAACAGTTTATAATGTAAAGTTCATATCATATACTTACAGTGAGTGGTGTTATAAGTGGTGTTCCAGTCACCGTGTAATATACATCTGTAAGTGTATTATAATCCGCTGTGATTCTACAGTTTGTCACCTTTAAAGGAAAAAAATCGTTATATTATTTCTGTTATTGTTTTCCCACGCCATAAATACAAAAATCTTTACTAAGTTCATGCTCGAATCACAATACGGAAAGGAAAGAAAACGCTTAAACTGACAGGTCAAGTTAAACACGTGAACTTCAACCAGAAAGAAGTTAGACCTGTTGCTCAAGAGAAGTTTAGCACATCCTGTTTAGCTAGCCATATATATATATATATTTGACGTCCAATAGTTCCATGCTTCATGTGACACACGTGGCTAGCTGAACAGGAGGTACTTGCCTTTCTGGAATACCTGGAATTATCTCCCTAGTAAAGGTTCACGAGTCTAATCTAACTTGTCAGTTCAAAAGTTTTTACTTTGCTTTTGGATTATGATTTGGGCATGGATAATTATGTTTGTTTTTTATCATTAACCATACAGAGCGTGATAAAAGGATTTTCATTACATGACGTTTATTAATGGATTTTGAGGAGATACTAGTAATAAAATACTTTTATATAAATCTTTTGTTATTTTTTATAGTTACATATCAGGTAGTGATCGATAATAAAATAAAAAAAGAAAAACATCTAGACAATGTATGACTTGAGTGTTTATATAATATTGAACTTATTGCAAAATCATTTTATTCAACGAGTAATACAAAAGCACCAATGTAGAATTTAGTTAATTGTAAAATATTGAAAACTCCTTTTGTTCTACTTGGAGTGTCTCTAAGCTAATATAGAATACCCACAATTTCTGCAAAACAGGAAGTCCTGTAATTTTAAATATGTCGTCATGATATGCTTAAAGTGTGGTGTGACCTCAAGAACCAAGAAAACAAGTGAATTTACACGTATGGAATATGATGTTTATCACATGACTTTAATTGTTTAGATATTTGGTAAATAAACAATAAACTTTTATACTTACTAATCGAAAGAAATAGGTCAGGTATGATAAAAATATCACGTTGATTGGAATCCAAAAAAATAGTATCCCATAAAACTACAAAATAAAAAAAAGTGAGTGCATTATTTAAAAGAAGGTAAATAATTTAACAGGAGAAATAGTGAAACATTAGTAAAGGAGTAAAAAATATAGGGATCACTGTCAATGTATATAAATATGGTTTAAAGACAAAAACGTTCAATCCGTCTTTATTGACATATATCCGTTATAACGCTGCTTTAACTACATAGTTAGGTAAGATCTAGTTTTTAATACGCTATGGTAGAGTTTGTTCTCATTATAGACACGTAATACAACAAAACATGCTGCTTATACATTGTTGACCTGGGGATATAACAAGCCTAGATTTATCAGGACCCTCAACATTTTTTTATAACCACCATCACAGTATTGCTGTTCCCTTTTGAAAGTTAATGTGTTTAATCTAATTTGTCACTTAGATTTGTTTCTGGATTGTGATTTCGACATGGATTAGTATGTTTTTTGTCTTGATATAGACTAAACGCCATCATGACTGACAAGGTGAACATTAACAATCAATTTACAAAGTTTTGATCTCTTCTTTCTGATTAATTATATTTATCATTCTGTACTTTATGGTATTAATATATAAATTAATATGAAAAACTGATATGATTATTTTTATGAAAAAAATTTATGAGTACAGACTAAATCGTGTCTGTTTTGTAATAGATAGTTGTCGGGGTTTAACGTCTAATTGTGGTCGATCAACCAATGCAAAGACTGTCACTGTAGTATGACCGTCAATAACTAGCGTACACTTGAGTGAAACCCTCAATTGCAAAAACATGTATAACACAGACGTATGAACTACATGGAAAATAGTATAACGTCAATATAACCTGAAGCTGAGTGATTCTTTTGGCGACAAGTCTGATTTTTATTGCCTCAAAATATACATTTTATGATAAAACATTACCTGTTTTTTAAAATAATCATTGACATTTCTTGAAAGCAAGTATATACGTACGATAGATATCAATATCTTGCTTCGACGCAAAACTGCTATTATTCCAAAAATGCAAGTCGTCGAATAGACAAATAAAGATATTGCGAAAACTGAAATCATAAGTCCAGATAACAGTTCCCCAAGCTGAAATATTTCTGTATATATCCATGATAAATCATCAATGATATGTTCCATCCATGGTAGATATCTGACTCGCATAGCTCCAATGCCAAATACAAGATGAACCAACTGTAAAACAAAACGCATCATATATATCAGAAAAAAATGAATCCAAACGGTTTTCAATATTTGCCTCCACTTGTACTAAAAGAAGTATGTTACCGAATTATTAAAAAACGAATTAAAAACGATTAAAGGTAAAAACATATTTTGGCTACACCAAGTGCTATTGAGAAATGAAACATTATTAACAATTTATTGAAACATACAGAAAGCAATAAAAGATTTAAGAAATTCAAACTATTAACTCTAACAAAAAAAATGTAAAGAATAAACATGATTTCGATATAAATTAAGAATTTCAGAAGTTTAATCTGCTGATTATGGATACTTATGTGTTTAACATAACTTGTGAGTTGCAAAGCTTTTACTTTGCGTTTAGATTGTGATTCAGAGATGGATTAGTATGTTTGTTTTTATTAATAATTTCCTTGTTTAATATATCCAGGATAGGTATGAGAACAGCTAATTTACTACAGAGAGATTCGATCTGTCGGCGTGAATTTTTTTAAACTGCTGTAGGTATTCGAACTTACTATAATAACCATATTCAGTACACAGAAAACCGTAACTATTGTAGTGAACCCGGCATATTTGTGTCATTAATCCATCTGAAAAAATAAAATTGAAACAAATATCAAAATTGTATATGGACATCATACACCAGATCAGTTTTAACGAAACGGAAAGTTTGATGTTTCATAAAATTAATGGTTAACTTTAAAATTAGTTTGCTATATTTCATGGCTTACTTTAATATGCCTGGTCATATCAATCGCAATTAACATAACTCAAAAAAAACTTTAAACAATGGGCGAATTCAGTCTAAAATGTGAACTTCCACAACCTCTTAACTTCAATGATGCAACTTCATGTATTTTACTAAAGGTCTTTACTTTGGTTCGGGATTGTGATTTAAACGTGGATTGGTATATTGGTATATTTGGTTTTGACTAATGATATTTGCACAATTTGGTTTTATCTAGTAACTGTAGAGTTTTAATAAGAATATGAAAACAAACCTTCCAAATATTTTGTCCCATAATTCTTTAAACATTCCTTTTCCATGTTGATCTTTCTCTTCTATTCCGGGTTGCTCTTTCTCTTTTTTATTTAATCCTTGATACAGTTTATCAATAAAAATCAGCTCAACAATCTGAAAGATAAAAAATTCTGATTTTTTTTTATTGTATTGATCCATTGATCTGGATGATACTGAAAGTTTTAGCTAAGTCGATTAATTTCATAAAAAAAATTACAAAAAAATATATTTTATATTTTCATATCCCGTTTTTAAGACCTTCATCACAGAACTGTTGATAATTAATATTTCGGTGTTTAAAAATATACTTTATGTATTTTACTTCCCATACATCGAGTTTCACACATTGTTGTGTTGCTATTAGGACAGGAGGTGTGCTTAAACTTTAAAGCATCAATTTTTACCCTCTTGTAAAAATTCAAGTACTTTATTCCTTTTTCAATTTTCAGTTTTTACTTTGCATTTTGGGAGGTTGTTTAAAACTTGAATCAGAATGATAGTGTTTAGTTTTAGAAAAACGAATAGATCATACAGCATGTTTTCATAATTGTCGCTACGTAAGTGTTAATTAAGTAAGTAAGTGTGAATAATCTTATCATAAAGCAGAAAACCAATTTTGAATGGAATATATATATCTAAGTAGGAAAACATTACTTGGGGGTAATTAACTTTAATTATTATTTTTACAAAAACCCCATGCCTCAAATATATCGACAAAATGTGAAAATTACAAAATTGTTTATCACAAAGGTCCTTTTATGCATATAAATAGTGATATAAACACACTTTCCTAAAATGTCGTAACATTTGGAACATGTGCATACTTACCACTATAAACATATTGAATAATATAAACGTGAATAACACCCAAGACTGTGCCAGCATAATATTGTTGTTGCCGCTCTCACACACTGCCTAAAATTAAAATATTATCATATTATGCTATTATCGAAGAAAAAAGAAATCCTATTTTAATTTTGTTTTTTATTAAAGGTAATAATATCAATTTGAAATTATTTTTTGTAAAAGTGATCAGCGTCAATTGTACGGTAATAAGAAAAATATGTGTGATTAGAGATCGCAACAAAAAACGTCACAACAAAATTGATATTAAGGTGTCATTAGACATACCCCTATTCTCTATTTTAATTTTGCAGCGCTAGAGGACCATATTCAGATGGAATTCATTGTTTGTACTGCTCGAACTTAAATTGTGAATATGCAATAGGGTGTGTCTATTTCTGACATTAAATTGCAAGGAAACAATAACAAACATTTCAAAAGTGAGCATACTTATTTTTATATTACTGATTCATGTGTCAATTTTGAATCAGTAGTCATATTAGTGTGGTTTTCTCTAGCAGGGAATATCAATTCGATTTTACCTGCGTTCAAAGCATCGTATTATACACCTGTATGGAATATCTTAAAATTAAATTAATATCGACAATTTTAATGAAAAAGACGCTTAATCTTTATTCTGATAGAGCCTGTCGATTTTTTTCTATAATGTTGGGTGCAGCATTGAAAAGAAAAAAAACTTAAACATATCAAGAAAATAAACAAAAATGTCTACAGAAACATATAATTACCTTTATCTTATTTTCATCTGTATGGTATGTCTCGGCTATATGTTGATAATAATCATTGGCCCATACACAATCATATACCTATTTGTAAAAGGAAGATATGCATATCAAGTTAAAAACAGCTCGTAGATCACTTAAAATCTGTGATTGAAGTAGTGAATCTCGTCTCTGTTTTGTAAGCAATCAAAAACAAACATACGTATCCATTAATTAATAATATAATGTTTGTAAAAGTATTTCAACTTTAAACTGCAATATTTTAGTCAATACTGGGAAATGACAGACAAAAAGAAACGACAACAGAATATTATATCCGGTGATTATAAAATATTAAAATGTTATTAAGAGGTGCTGTTATATTATGATTAAAATTGTGGTCAAATTTGATGGGAAAAACCTATAAAGCTAAAGACTGCCGAATTTGATTTGGATTCGTTATTGCACGCTAAAAGCCAGTCGACCATAGATGTCCAGCTCAAGATAGTGAAATCCATCTGTCTTTTTTGGTTCAGAACTTGCTTTCATATTATCAAGTTATTATTTCAACATACCATTTTTTTAATTTAACTACAAAAAATATTTCTATGTGTATTTCTTAAGATTCATGAATCTATAAAAAACCAAAAAAAAAGTCTTAAACTTTCAATATAAACAATGGTTTGTAAAATTTATATCTCTTACTAGACGAAATATATGTGACAGTAATCCCAACATGGTAATCGCTAACGGCAGCCATATTACAATCAATATAGCGTTCTGAAAAACAAAACAAAACATGCTTTTAAATAATGGATCATAAATAAGCAGCATTGTGTTACTGTATTTATTAAAACGGCTAAACACGCTTGAAAGATTATTTTAATGGTATGGTACTGTTTAATGGTTATATTTCGCTGTAGTTTTTTTTTTGCTATATTCGCAGTCCAGTGTACTCCCGCAAAAACAAAATCGACGCGAAAATACAGCATGAGTGATGTTACACGTGGTTTATCATTTTTTTACATGGGTTTATTGTACTGAGTTGTGGGGATACTGTACAAGACATAAAAATGAAACAGCATTTATGCAATTAAACAATGGCCATCTAGTGTTCTTGAATTATTAGTAGTTTATGTAATAAACATGAAATTTACTGTACGGGTAAAGTTTGATATAGAGATGCAAGACTTACCAATAATATTGCGATAACCGACAAACGCTTTTTAAGGGCATTAAAATTTGATAATCATATAAAAATTTGGATGTATGGTTAAGTATATGTTAATAACAGAAAGCGCCCGATTCCCAAAAATTCTAGCATTGCCCATTCGGTGTTATTGTAATTCATTTTAATTAGGATATTTACATATATAATGTTATTGGTTTTCACTTACCAAGACGAGAAGCCGCTTGCTCAGACGTAAAATAGCAAAAATCCCGAAAATCAGGACAACCAGAAGTAAAATACTGGATATAAATGTTGTGTACATCAACCCAATGGCTACATTGTACAACTGTTGGTCATCTACTGAAAGCCAGTAAAGATTCTCTAAAACTCCATCGGTCATCCAAGTTTGAAAACGGATCACCATTGCGCCGATACCATAAACTTGACATATTGTCTGAAATTACACAATACATGAAAAATACCCCTGTCCACATTGAACATCAAAAACAAACATACTATCCATGTCGAAATAAATAATTTTGAAACTGACAATTTGAATTTAGGTAAAACACTTAAACGTCTACCAGGAAAACGAAACTGGGTGCTCCGGAAGAGTGAACACATCATGTTAAGTTAACTAGCTACACCCGACACGTGTGTAATGATATTTTAGAGTGAAAGAAACATGGAACTATAGGACGTAAAAAATCCGGCGATATACTAGATAGCAACAGGAATGTTTGTTACATAGTTACTCTATTAAATATATAAGGTTTGTTAAAATTGATTGAATCAAATGTATTATTTAGTAACTTATTTGTGAATAAACAGATGGAAGAGAAATAGAAGGCATAAATTACAATTAACAATATCCAGATTCTATTTAGAAAGTTAGTTAGTCCCCTTAGCTTAGTAAAATAGCACTAGCTATATTCTAGATTAGTTGGGGTTTCTATACGACTTGAATATTATGTAATAAGTTATAATTTTGCTAACTGTATCGAATCATTTGTGATTCATTAATAATTACAGACACGGGGATTCAATATGTGCAATCATACTGTCATTTACGTAAGAGTCAGGAGTCACGTGTTGCATTTCATTTTGCTGATTTAATTATTTCTAAATGTTATGAAAAACAAAAATACCAATCAATGTCCAAACCAAAATTCCAAAGCAAAGAAAAACATTTGAAGCAAATTATGCTAAAACACTAGAATTCCATTTAGGGAAATTCAGACTGGTTGCTCTGAAAGGGTAAGCACATTTATTTCGCTAGCTACACCAGCGACGTGTGTAATCAAAACAAATTGGAACAAAAGGAGCATGAAACTACGGGACACAAAATATATCCTGGGTAATTTTTGATACAGAGACGTAATACTTATTATTTTATAATTTTAGTTTACTTACTGCACTACAGATGTTGAAGACAATAAATGCAATAGCTATTCCACGGAATCCGTTCATTCTTTCGGGATTAATAAATCTGTAATATAAAATAAAGTATAAAAGTTGTCTCTAATTCCTGTTTGCAATATTCATTTTTGTAGGATACTGGATGTACAATGTTAGGTCGTTTATTGTTTTTTCTCATTGTATATAGATTCACTTTATTGTGAGTGTTTTGATAAATGACGAATCCTAAATAGGAAGATTCATTTGACAATAATAATAATAAATGATCAGTAAGGGCTTTAATTAACAACGTTTTTATGAAGTTGTAATGTGTACTTTTTGTTACGAACGTAACATAGTTCCATGTTTTATCTTGTATTCCCTTTTATTCTAACACGTGAAAAGTGAACCCTCCTGCGCACTCAACTTCATTATCTTACTATACAACGTGCGCGTGTTACTTGGAATTGCGATTTGCTAATGCGTTGGTATATTTGTTTCTTATATGTCTTTTATCAATTTTGTGATTATCAATGGTAAACATTTATTTTAAAAAGTGCATACTGCATTTATATAACATATAACCTTATGCAGTACAGGCTTGTCGAAAGTTTAACACTAAACTAACGAATTAAAATTAGTGCTGAAATCTCAGTCTATCGTAAGCCTATCTTGGTATCGTTTCGACAGCTGCTAAATGCATCTTTCGGCATTTTGCACTCTTTTTATCGTTTTCGGTCACTAAACAGTCGCGCCTCGACTCGTTTACGTTAGCCAAGTGTTAAACTTCCGACAGGTCGGTACTGTACCTGTTGTTCGCAATATGATATCCAAGTCTTCTAAACAAGCCATAGTTCTCAATGACATTTTGTTCCTCGGAGTTTTCGTTTTGCGATTTAGGATTTTTCAGGGATTTAAAAACCCTGTCTGTAAAAACTATTAACAGTATCTGTTAAAATAAAATTGCAACATAATTGAATATAAAACACTAGAAGTTTTTTGATGATCAACATTACAACCAATAATAACTTAATGAATTGTAGAGATATTACAACGGTTTATTTGTTGAACAACATTGAACAAACAGAATATTTGAAGAGATTCATTACGTATCGTCATTATATGGTTGCCAGAAAGTTGCAAAAGTAATATTGTCTAATGGTTTGCAGAGAAAATATGATAGCATTGTCAAGTCATAGTGAAACATATACACAACCATACACCATGCATAAAAATCTTAAATGGCACAATAAAACTTTAACATTTTGAGTCGCTGATGTGTTAAACGATACCATAGAATTGCACAATTTCAATGTCATGGATTCAATACAGAAAATCTGCAAGTAAAAAAGATCCACATCAATACTATTGTGAGTAGTACTTATACTAGTGTTGCCATACCTTTAGGAGTTTTGCAGGAAAGAATGGAACAATCTAGAGGATTCTTTTAGTAGAACTCATCTACAGAACTTGTCACTCAAAAGTTTAACACAGACCTAACGGATAAGTGCCAAACCCTACTAACAATTTGGTAAATAATTGGTTACTTTATTATGGGAACGAATTCTAAACGGTACGTTAAATTTTTGGAAAATCCATTTTTTGCATGTTTGACCCCAAAATTAAGTGTGATCCATATTGTACCCAAAACATTAACCAAGTTAGATAGCTAGATCACATTAGACTCCACAAACTCAGAAAGTTTTAGCAAAATTTATAGCTTCCTTCACGTTCTTCCTCAAGATGCCATAATACGCGGCTGAAAATGAGAAAGTTGTCGCCTTTATCGCCTTATCGAATGAATTCGTCACTATCCTCTAGATTGTTCCATTCTTTATAATACATGTAAATCAAGTAGACTGTAATGTTATTTTGAAGAAAGTGTCTTAGACATGCCCTTCATACAAAATATTTCCTTAGCTAAATTAGTTAGATAAATTTGTGTTCTTTGGATATTTGTAAAACCATTTAATAAGTTTTGGTTTCCCAATTTCGTTCTGAACACTATGTTCGAGGAATTAAATTCTGAAATGGTGTCTAGTGCGGTTTATTTGTCAATGATATAATATGTAATTCTGTCAATAAAAGAGGACATTTAAACTAATTATATACAGAAAATTAATATATAGTAACATTTACATTTCATGACGCTTATCGTAAAATAAAACAAGAAATAGGTCGACACAGGTGATAAAGTGAACATATTAAAAGGAAAGGGATAAACACATTCGTATTTACCTCTATTATGATAATAAACGATACAAACACAAAATATGGCGTACTGTAATAATTAAGTCTTGAAAGAATCGTCGCAGTGCATCCCTGTAAAATATAAAAAAAAGTTCTATGAATGTTTAAATTGATTTGGAGCCAGGGTAATAAATTAGTCAATGGTAATCACATGAAAGAAAACAAGACCGGGTAAGCAAATCTTGCCTTGTTACCTACCTGTGAAATATAATAAAATTGATCTATGAAGGTTTTAATTGATTAGGAGCCAGGGTAATGTTAGTGAATGGTAAACTTATTAAAAGATACCAGACAGGGGAAGCAACTCGTGCCTGGCTAAATATGATAAAATATTCTATGAAGGTTTCTATGAATGAATGACCACACACATGTATTTTTCAATGTTGAACTCGTGAAAGGAAAATAGACTGGGTTCTTTGGAAGGGTAATAACCTCCTGTCTTGCTACCTACACCCTAAATCAAAATTGAGAATGACATGAGCATGGAAACATCGTAATATGGGACGTCAGATATAACAACAATAATTTTTTAATTTGTCATATTTTAGAATACAGTTATGACGTCTTATATCACCTTTACCACATAATCGAATCTGAAGATGAACAGGAGATTAGTTCTTGTGTAGGTGGAATGCAATTAAGCTTATCTGCTATTATGTGCATATTGTTCAACGTCATAGGTTAGGTTTTCAGCTTATGCGTACGTATATTATCCAATACCTTTGAGGGAGCGGGTTCGAATGCCGTAGCTGCAATTTACTATTAGTTGTATTTTTTAGCATTGATGTCACTAAGAAAGTACATAATGCGACTTATAAATTTATTGGAACAAAAATTACCGCTGGATAATATGTTAAATCAAATTATCTAATTAATGCGACTGATCATGATGGATTTTATACAAAAATAATCACCGTTTGATTATATGTTGAGCTATTAAAATAGTTAGGCAATGTAACAGATGGATATTTTGAACTATCAAAATAATAATGTGACTGATGGATATTATACGAAATTTGATAATATGTTGATAGGACCGATAGATTGTATGCATAAATTATTTACCGTTTGATGATATAGTGAACTATCAATGACATTAATGCAATTCGTAGAGCTGAGATCTTGAAATCTAGAACTTGACTCAGTCTTATATTTACAACATGTGGATGGTATTTGCTGGTTCGTATTAGCTCTTCTACCAGGTACTGTAGTAGCTACATTTTTATACCAACGTGACCCTTGTAACGATATAAAATCTCTCGTACCACAACACTGTCCCTATTAAAATAAATCAAACAATATTACATCAAATTATATTCTTTTAGACTGTATCATTATATATCTATTTCAATCAAAAACAAACATACTAATGCATGTCTGCACTAATCACGATTAAGATGCAAAGTAAAATCTAAGACATGTGTACTTCCACCGGGGAAGTGAGGCCGGGTGCGCCGGAAGGGTGAGCACCTCCCGTTTAGTTAGCTGCACCCGGCACGTATGTAATCAAAATTACGTAAAAGGAACATAAAACTATGGGACAGCAAATATATTCAGGGCAATTCTGGATACTGACATCAAAATTATTTCAAGTCATATGTGTTATAATATCTTGCTATCTAAGACGATTTAAAGAAAAAAATAAAAATGTGTGTTATGTATTTTATTAGCAGTCATGGGAACAAATACTGACGTCATATTGATACAGTCAGCGATATGTCATGATGACGTATATTGTGTGACGTTCTCAGCTTGTTCATTCCATGACTGAGGAAGTTTTATGCAAGAAAAATTAGATAAATTATTCCCTCTATAGGCTCAATTCCATAGAGGCAGAAATGGAATTTATTTCCATGAAAACTAATCGGAATTATCAAATTATCAGGCAAGTGATTTTGAAAGAAACAATGCAGATATTAACGAAGACTTTCCTCCATCACACGACGTGGTGACACACACATTCGATTTGTGTGCCGCTGGGATAAAACCGACATCCAGGTCAAGTTCAATTCTTAAAAAAATGCAGAGTTAAATTGGCTAATCAACGATAAATTAATGATTCGCGTAAAAGTATCCAGCGCTCTAAAAATGGACTGTAATATGTCATATCTAAGCGTAGTCATTTTTGTAGAAAGTGCTGTAAAATAAAAAATGACATTGTGTAAATGTTAGTCAAGGAACTAAATAATTTCAATTCATCATGTACTCGTACAATCAATATACGCGTCTATATTAATGAGTGTTAGTATGTTCCAGCAACATCGAAACGTTTCAGGTGCTAACATCACTTTACTTAGACGATCCAAATCTTTATCGACACTATGAATTGTATTCAATTGGTTCTTTGCTTCAAGTGCATCTGCGTCATTTTAGTGTTAAAATGTCAAAACTGCCTGTCTGGCAACCAGGAGTTTGAATAGACATTTGCCCTAGCTTGCAACAATATTTCAAAATAACCGTTTATAATATAGCAAAATAAATTTCGCTTACTTCCGTAAATTTTTTTAAATACCATTTTGTCGAACATAGATATTACACTATTTTTGTAAATTTATATAAGAACTAGTGCAATATGACAACAACACAGCGATGACGTCGACAACAATCATATGGCGTCATAAACGACGGCGTCATTAGACATAGCGTACAGTATTGAAAATTGATTCGGGAAACCTCGGACTGGAACAAAGTTAGCGTTCAAATATCGATAATTATTGCACGCTTTTACCTCGGGATTATTTTCTGTGCAAAGCATATATTGCTATATAATAAAAACATTTTCTGACTTTTTAAAAAAGTTGGTTTTATATAGATGTTAATCTCTACGCGGATTATTTGTAATAATATAAAATTTAAATCTATAGTTTGTTTTCAAACACACGCATTTATGAAACAGAAAGTTGAGTTGACACACAATCTGACAAAACACCCTATTCTGCATTCTTTATTTAATAACAACGATTAAAAAATTATTGATTTAGTCTTTCAGTGATATTTTGCAGAGTGTTTATAAACACGGAAGAGTCTATATAGTGTAAATAGGAATATGTAAAGGTATCGTTGATATATGAACGCATACTGGAGTGGATATACGTATTTACACGGGTTTAATTCCTATTCGTTTATAATTAACTAGCTCGTGTTTGTAAAAACTGGCAACACATCGCTGACGGACTATAGTGAAAATCTGCGAAAAAAACTTAAATAGCAAATTATCTCCGACGGACTATAGTGAAAATCTGAGAAAAAAATCAAATAGCAAATTGTCGCCGACGGACTATAGTGAAAATCTATGAAAAAAAACAATTCCTTACAACTTGAAAAAGGTAATTCCACGGTGTGGATAGATAATGGTGAAATCCTGGAGTTTGATCATAGTCATATGTAGTCAACATGATATTTAACTGATCGTTCATATGCCAATCAATCTGAAATGAAAAAGAAAATCAACGTTGTAACATAGATAACAATATATATAATATATATATATATATATATATATATATATAGTGTGTGTGTGTGTGTGTGTGTGTGTGTGTGTGTGATATTCGTCTTTCAAGTGTAGAAGGGACTAATGGTTGATGTAACTGTCCTTGAAATTAAAAATGGATATTTTAAAAAAAAAATGATATTTTACCAACTATAATAAACATGTAGATATAAAATTACAACCACATTCCAAATAACATTAAATTGAACACTTTGACTGTGGGGCAAATGAGGTTAAAAAATAAACTGCCACTAGGAAGCCACGCAGGTTGCTGTGGAAGGGTTAGCATCTCTGGACTATCCAGCTACACTCACCACGCGTTGAATCAAAAACGAATGAACGGAATATGGAACTATGGGGCGTGAAAATTGTGAAACACTTGGAACATAAAAGCAAATAAAATGTATAGGCAAATTAAACGACAACAAAATCAAAGCAATCCTGGATAAAGTTATTATTTCTTATTTAATATAAGACTACAGTATTTGCCTTTACATTATAACCATTGTCCTACACAAACTTTATAATATACTCAGTTTTAGCTCACCATCATTGCTAATTAAATTTTCCAAATATGTATTCCAGCCATATAAATTAAGAAATCAAATTGTTGGTAATATATCTTACTAAATGTTCTAATGAGTCATGTGTTCTGATGTTTTCTATGTCCATACCTGTATATGTTATTTATTCTGTCGCTATCGTTATTATTGTATTTTATGTTTGTGCTATAAACTTTGAATAAAATTATCATTATATTTCCATTACCTGAACTTTGACGGCAATCCACAAACACATGGAGATTATATTTGCACTTAAAAACAGAATTGTGCAAATCATTGCCTGAAACAATAAAACATTTAAACCATATGAAAAAATATATATGTTCTGAACGAAGAACCATTACCCAACGATTATTTCAATTTAAACACCATTCTTCACTGTAAAGTTAATAATAGGTGCAATGCAAACCATCTACTTCTGGAACCATGTTCTCTCGTAAATATTATTATGACTTTTTCTTCATTCTTTTTTAGAACTAAAGATGTGTATCCTTACTTTAAAGACCCAAGCATATTTAAAAAGTACAGTGAACCTTTTTTATAGAAATTCGATTTAAGTATAAAATAATTTGATATGTAATCTAATATCGTAATCCTAAAAGTAAAATTGAAAACTTAAAATAAAGAAAGAAATGGTTCAAGTTATCAGGAAGAAGCAAATATTACAAAAATATATATTCTCACTCTTTTTTTATTTGAACATTCATATAAAATAACAAACTTATAGGTCCATCTTCAAACTACAACCCCAGAAACAAAGTAAAAACATTGAAACTGGCAATGTATTCTTAAGACAAACTTCCGTCAGGAAAACGAAAACAGGTGTTCCGGAAACGAGATGAAGAGCCAACTGCCTACAGTAAATACAGACTAAAGTCTTCGATTCTCGCTATATGTCAGCAAATCAAATTACGTATTTATACCACAATATTGTTTTTCCTAAATTCATATAATTATGTTTATTGTAATTAGACGTGAAAATATCATCGTTATGAATGACCTTACAACTATTTAGCCATTAATTGAGTAAATATATGTAAGGGACTCTCACTCATAAAACACATGATCCACTATACAAGATTGTATTGTATAACATATGTATATGAGTTTGAATAATGTAAAAAATTATAAATGTGAATACCGAAAGAAATATAAAAGGTAATGCATTATACAAGATATGTACTTACAATTGATAAAAAAACCCGGCTAGTTAATCTCGTCATGAATTTCCCAACTATAAATGGTATCCAGTCTGGTATAACAAAGTTAGGGATGAATAATGCTATAAAGGAGAAGCACGTAGCCAACATTCCGATCGTTATCATTACAGATGTAAAACATAGCAACAGGTATGGAAAAGCGTGTCCAAGAAACGTTAATCTTGATAATAGTTCATTTATTTTCCAGTGGTGGAAAATCTTGTCATATATACACGAGACTCCGATGACCATAAAGGTTAATCCAAACAACTGAAAAGATAATGATAGGGGAGTATCAATTCACTTCTGAAACAATGTATGAATATTTATTTGTAATTTTTAAAATGATAAGCATTGAAGCTGTATTTGTGAGCTAAATTGTTGGATTTAAGCTTATTTGAATATGCGGACGCTGCATTAAAAACAATATGATTAGAAAAGGGACATCAATAGTAGTATTTCAAAGATAAAAGATTTGAAACGTACTGTTTTATTGTCGAATTTTTCTCGCTCTTTAGGCTCGATTTTATACGTTTTTTGAAAACAATGTGGAAGAGGGCGAGTATGTACCTGAGAGGTAATTTAAGCAGCAGATAATATATAGCAAGAAAGACATGTGTGATATCTAACAAATCAACTGAGAATGAATTGAATCTGAACTGTGAGTCGTCAAATAAATCTCGGATAATTTTTAGTATAATGCCTAGACAACATCCTTATTAAAATTATGGCGACTTCCATTAAAAAGCTTTTTGGGGTTCTCTTAGTCTTGACTAGTGTAAGTCAAACTTCGCTTACCATGTGAAATATGTGGCAAATCCAATAGGAAACGATGAGTTTTTGTCTGCAAATGAATAAGATAATAAAGTTAGCTTTTTGTAGTTTGTATACTTTATGACATGATTGTAAAATTATCTGAAGTGTAATGATAAGCACCAAATGAATATTAGATTATTATTATTTGTATTCATGAAAGACATTGTATAATATCTAATTAAAGTTAGGAGACATAAGTCCCGTCTGTGTATCTTATCAAATCCATATATATCAGTTTTAAAACAGCATATACTCACTCAACCTACACGGCAACCTAATTATCATTTATTGTTCACTACACTCGATATATATTCACATAAATTCAGGTTTCATAATTTTACTCGAGGCACTACTGATGAGGAATTCTGAAAACGCCCGTCAAGTGTAAAATTAACACTGATGTGAATGTAATACTACCAAGATTTTGTTAATTATGCCTCTGATTCTACATAGCAATGGCAACAGCAAAACTGGTAGCAATAAGAAAGGGTTTATTTTTTTAAGTATTATTAAAACCTATTATCATCTTAAGGATAAAGTAGAAAAACTAACAAAAACGAAAAGAGCAACATAAATTAATTCCTTTTAAAATATTTGAAGTTTCAAACCAACCTATTGCTTTTAAATAAAGTTTTGTGCAATTCAGGCAGTTTAAAAACAAAGATATCCTTAAACATGGATTTAACAAAACAATTATTTCACCTTTCGTCTGAAAATCTAAATTTATTACGTATAATGGTCCATATCCCATCCGTAGGTTTTGATTCACTGGAGTTAGAATCTGCTATTGAATTGAATCTCTTATAACAGTAGATGAATAGTATAATCTATAAATAAATAAATAAATAAATAAATAAATAAATAAATAAATAAATAAATAAATAAAAAGTACTTTATGAATCAAAATCAAACACCCAATCCATAAAGTCAAAAACAATCTTACTGAAATCACAATCCGAAATTAAAGCAAATATTAGGGAACTGACAAATTGGGTGAAACACGCGAACTGCAACTTACGAATTGTAAAACAATTACTATAATCTGCGGTTGAGCATTAAGGATTCCTGAGAAGAGAAACATCTTACTATGATGATGGCCATAAACTTGATTACCCTAGACTTGCAATATCCCTAAATCGACAATTTTATTCAATATCATCTCATTTTTTTATTCAAAGCTTCTATATATTGAATAATAAATGGTTAATATAAAGTTTATATTATATAATGCTGTATACCTCTAGAATGAGTATCACCAGTAAAATGGCTACCATGACACCTGATGTAGATTTTATAATTGACAAAATAGAAGGTACACACCCCTGCAATAAGATTATTAAAATTAATATGTACTTGTTTTACAACAGAGACAAATCTTAATAGATATACAAATAAATAAATCGTTCTTATCAAAATAAATGCAGTTTAACCTGCCTTAAAGGCTACTTTTATATTAGGGTCACCAGCTTATTAGGACCAGCAACATTGTATTCCAATTGTCCCGTATTCAAATAATTTGAACCAGTATATAAAAGCCACCTGCTTATAAAGACTATTTTTACTGGTTCCTTAATTATAAATTGTCAAATAAAAGTGCATTATTAAATACTAATTTTAAACTAAAAAAAACCAACCCAGTTGGACCAAATTTTCAATTTAACTTTTCTAACGTCGGTGGTTTTCCTCAAAGGTTACATGCTTATTTAGATAAATAATCAAAAGCAATTAATGGATTAATACTTAATGAATTAATAAAAAATAGACTTTTGTACTTAAGGTTTCTTTACTAAAACAAACTGAATTTGGGACAAGAGCACACCTAAGCGGGGGAGGGGGGATATACGCCCGTAAATGACTAAAATTGAACACGGGCTACAATTGTGTGACAGTTGAATAGCAACACACAGAACCCGTGGTTTATGTTTAACACTATTGCTTCTTATTAAACCATTAATTTCGAAGGAAATTAATGAATGAAAACCTTCTGCAAAATGTCCTTGTTTGACACTAAAATAGTTATTAAACATCATAATTTACGGTATGCAAATCATCACATGATCCTAAAAACACATTAATCCGTCTTAAAACGTTCCAAAAAAGAAAATTAAACACAAGATACAAGAAACCAGATACAAAGAACACTAACTCTAATATTGAAAAAAATGAAACGTAATATCAATAGTAGTCTGGAAAAAATTGAAGATTTGGGCAGAATCTGTTTACCCTTACCTGTGTCCATACAACACATGTCTTTGGATTATAATAAAATATGTAGTCATCACTTCTTGTGTCTACATTTTGACAGCAACTTCCTGGATATAAGGCATATGCAAATCCTGACTCAGCAAAGTCTTGGGAATATCTTAATCCACAGCAAGAAAACTACAAAAAAGTCACAAATGTTAAAGTTAAAAAACCAATATTAACCAATATCTTGGCCACAATCTCTAACCAAAGCAAAGCGAAAACTGGAAAGAAGTTCAATTCAAAACTTGCACGTTTTGCAATATCCACGATAAAACAATTGAACATTTTTTTCCAATGTAGTTACGTAAACAAAATATGGGACAGCCTGCAAAAAATGCCTGATATTGAATTTAGAGAAACATTTCGGTTAGATAAGCAAACAATCGTTTTTGGTACAAAATTCGCTGGTAAGGAAAACAAAGCACTGAACTTGTTCATATTAAATACTATATGTTTAATGTTTTACAGCAAAAGATTACAATAACAAAAGCCAAATATCAATTCACTTAGACACTATATTGAAACCAAATTGGCAGCTGCAAAATATTTGCTATTTAAAAACTGTAACTACAACGTATACTATGGATATTAGCATATATTGGAAAATATCTTAGATTATAAAACATTATAATGTTACAATCTTAAATGTTTGTTTACACATTTTATGCATGGCATGATTTACTTTGAAAACTTAGCCTGGCAAAAGAACACTGTTTCTATATATTAGGTTATAATAAATTATCAAAATAATACAATGACGGACAACTTACGGTACAAGATAAAAATAAAATCTATGATATATATCACAAACAAAACATTTTTATATATCCACGATATCATAAACAACATGTATTGATCTCTGTAAGGTGACGCATGGGATATTAATGCGTGTTTTTGAGCGTTGGACATTGATCAAGTGCGTTAGCATTAGCAAGGATGTCGGGCACCAACTCTCTCTCTCTCTCTTTCTCTTTCTCTCTTGTTCGATCTCTACAACACACACATACACATGCAGATTCTGACAAACACATACACCCCCATCCCAACACACACTTTTCCTATAGAATATATTTATTGATGGTATTTTTGTTATAGTACAGGCCTGTAGAAAGTTTAACACAGAGGTAACGAACTGATGTCGAATCGAAAGCTAATCTCCTACTCTCGTTACATATATAACAGCTGTCGTCGTATATATCGGCAGCTTTTCGGTCACTAGTAATTTATACATCTGCTTTCCGGCAGCTAATCATCAATTCCTTTTTGTTACCTCGGTTTTAAACTTTAGAGAGATCTGTACTGTATATATTAGTTAATTTCCTATCTTATATATTTTGCTGTATTATAATAATAAACAAAATTACTAATCCATGTCCGAATCACAATCCAGAAGCAAAATAAAAACTTTGGAACTGACAAGTTAGGCTAGACGTGAACTTCCGCCAGGGAAGTGAGGCCAGGTGCTTAAATCTTAAATTTAGTTATATAAAACATTCTCATTACTGTATGTCTGTAAAAAAAAATGAGTCTCTATTATTTCCTCGAAAAAGTCTAAACCACTAAGAGAAAAACCATCCAAAGAACGCGGAAAACAGTGTCAAAACACCTTTGCTCCAACATGTAATTAAAGAAAACGTTATTATTATTTTAGAATGACTGTTCTACAACGTCACACCCTTTTAGGCTTGTATGCTATAGTATATATAGTGACACTTTTCTAACTTTCACCTCTATCACGCCACGCCCTTTTAGGTTTATTTAAGAATTGAATTGCATTTTTAACGTTGTTATCGGGGTGTAACAACGTAAAAATTATCACAAATTGTAAAAAACCGCGTAGCGTAGCGCAGAGGCTTACGCATATTTTGTGATAATTTTCACGTTATTACACCCCGATAACAACGTAAAAAGTGCAATTCAATTCTTATAATTACAAACCAAAATTCAACATTTTTTTAAAGCTGACCTACATTTCTGAACTGATCAGCTGATTTTCAGAAAATCGACGTTACAAGGCTGAACTGCGTAGTGATACAATAAATGACATCTTTATGAAACGATAAAATATTCGATAAAAAAGCTAAAATAGTTTTGAATTTATATAGTTTTATTCATTTTTTAGTTATTACCAGTCAACATATAAATTATGTTACATTTTAATTCATTGACAAAAAGGGATTATAGTATGTCTTGTAATCATGAAAACAAACAACACTTTGTACAACGCCGAACGTTTGTAGGACAGGCGTGTTTACATTTTGATTTTTTACCCATAACATAAGAAAAACTATATTGGTTGAATGAACAGTGTGTTAAACAAACCCCGAAATCACCTATTGACATGGAATTAATGTTTTCTTGGATGATTCAATGTTTAACCACCTATGGATTGGACGCGAGATGAGGGACTCTGTCACCAGTGGTAGCTGTTTGGCTGATCAGGGACATTTTGATAAGGTAAACAAGCGGTACGGGTGAACATTAGACTTGAATATAGTATGCTATCAATTTTAATAAATTATTGGCAGGCCTACCACTGTCATTATCATCAAGATCCAATTCAGAATCAACCATCTGACATATCTGCACACTGGCATTGCATTCTTCAAAATATTTATCCTGATCCCCGGCTATACATTGTCTGGGGGAAATAAAATGTCTTTGCTTTCAAAAGGATGCGTATGTGATGAATTTCAAACAAAACACCCCGCACTGAGGTTTGGCATCCGAGAATAACATGGTGCGTGTCATATTGCTTATACTTAGTAGCCTATAGACACATAAAGTCCTTAATGATGATAAAATGTCGATTTTGAAAAATATTTCATAAATATACAACCATAAATGTAAATTATTAAAAATATCGGTGAAAATTAATCAGAACATGTTTGAAATAATTTTTCAAATTTGAATTTATTAAAAAAATCAAATTATTTTAATGTTTCTATGTGAAATCGTTCCCGACCTCCCCGTTTGTTTATAATCTTAAAATGGCTGTTCCTAAATGAGTAATCCCCGAAACAGGCTAAAAGTAATTCCGGTAGAAAACGTTGTTATTGGAAAATAACACCGTGTTTTTGCAAGACGACAACCTATGAAAATGCTCTAAATTGTGTAACAACGTGAAGTTTGTAATTATATGGATATAAATCAAAAACATGTTTAAACATGTAATATAACAAATTTACTGAATACATATTGTGTGAAGGATTGTGAATTCTATAGAATAAAGGCACATTACAATCAAAAACAAACATACATATCCATGTCCGAATCACAATCCAGAAGCAAAGTAAAATCTTTGGAACTGACAAGTTAGGTTAGACAAGTAAACTTCCACCAGGGAAGTGAGGCCCGTGCTCCGGAAGGGTAAGCACCTCCTGTTTAGCTGGCTACACCCGCCACGTGTTAAATCAAAATTGTGTAAAATGAATATGGAACTATGAGACGTCAAATATATCCAGGGCAATCCTGGACATAGAAACATCAAACTTATCAACAATACTGTGATGACGGCCATAAAACTTTTTGAGGGCCTTGATAAGCCTAGGCTTGCAAAAGAAATCCCCAAAAAACCTAACCAAAACCATCAATTTCTTTTTGTTACCTCGGTTTTTGAACTTTAGAGAGATCTGTACTGTATATATTAGTTAATTACGTGTTTACTATTTTATATATTTCTGTATTATAATCAAAAACAAAATTACTAATCCATGTCCGAATCACAATCCAGAAGCAAAAAAAAAACTTTGGAACTGACAAGTTAGGTTAGACACGTGAACTTCCATCAGGGAAGTGAGGCCGGGTTAAATTTGGTTATTTGGTTATATAAAACATTCTTATTATTGTATTTCTGTTGGAAATAGCTGTCTCCATTATTTTCTCGAAAAAGTCTAAACCACTAAGAGGAAAACCATCGAAAGAACGCGAAAATGTAATTGTAGAAAACGTTATTATTATTTTGGAATGACTGTTCTACAACGTCACACCCTTTTAGGCTTGTATGCTATAGTATATATAGTGACACTTTTGTAACTTTCACCTCTATCACGCCACGCCCTTTTAGGCTTATATGGATATAAATCAAAAACATGTTTAAACTTGTAATATAACAAATTTACTAAATACATTTTGTGTGAAGGATTGTGAATTCTATAGAATAAGAACACATTGCAATAAAAAAAACATACTAATCCATATCCGAAACACAATCCAGAAGCAGAGTAAAAACTTTGGAACTGACAAGTTAGGTTAGACACGTAAACTTCTACCAGGGAAGTAAGGCCGGGTGCTCCGAAAGGGTAAGCACCTCCACATACAAAAACCCCACAAAACTAAACTGGGAAGCAGGAAAATTAGGATATACACATCAACTTCCACCAGGAAAGTAAGGCCAGGTGCAATTCGTTTAAGCTAGCTACTCCCGCCACGTGTGTATAAATAATAAATGTAAGAACGGGATTCTCAGTCTTGAAATATACATGTTCAGTGATAAAATAGGAATTTGAAACAATGTTTTTGTAAACTACAACAAGAAAAAACTACAGAAAATTACATATAAACTTATTTATTTTTACAATTTAATCCAACATACTAAGCGAGAAATAGAAAAAAAAAATAGGAAGAAACGTTCTTAAACGGATAAACAAAAATACTATATTCAATAATAAAATCTTTATTTGAAACTTGTTTATAAATTCAATATATTTTCCGTTGGTTCGTTATTGTTCACATTTTGCAAAAATAATAGACACCTTTCACATTAAAATGCGCATGCCCTGTATCTACTGACGACTGTGAAATTTCTAGACTAAGTCTCGCGCGAATTTACAAAACCTCGCGGGATTTTGTTCCAGGGGGCAAGTGCGCGAGTGAGACAATGGCATAAAATGGCCTGCCAGGCAAACATTAAAAAACATGTCCTTCCTCGCAAAACGACTCGGATTAGATCGGTCTGTATTTGCAAGTACTATTTTCGACCACGTGATTCACACAAAAACAATAAAAATAATGGCGGCGCCCATGTGTTTCGGCGAAAACAAGATGGGTGGGGGATGTGGTCAACCAACTAGGCCTAGCTCAGCGATTAGAACTACGTTACAGTCCTGTCGAAAGTTTAACACTGAGCTAACGAAGTTAATTCGACGCTAGAAAGAAAAAGCTGTTGAGATAAGCATAGCAGCTACCCAAAATCGCCAAGATATATACAGCTGATATACAGATATATGTAACAAACTACAGAGATTAGCCAGATTTGGCACCAATATTCGGTAACTTTCTGTTAAATTTTCGACAGGACTGTACTTTACACACATGACTAAAGTTGTATATGGCGTGATTTTCTGAATATTTTTTTATAATAATTATCACCAATCACACTACCGCTAAATCTTGTTAGTAAAAATTAGAAAGTGGAATAATTTTTGGTTAGGTCATACTGGCTTACTGCATCATGATAAGATGATTTAGGCAGAGGCAAGTTATATTTTTCTGATTTGGGTAGATCTAGTAAAAATAAGATTTTTTATTTTCAAGTTGAATTGATATTTGGAATCTTCCTTCCTTTTAAACAAAACTTATTTTTCCACTCCAAATCAGCAACATTTAGGTTAAAAAATTTGTTTCTTTAAAGTATTAAATCAGTTCATCAGAACTTCATGTGTACACAGAGTTAGGGCTGGGTACATGATATTATACTTTGTTTCATTCTATTGCAAAAAAACTGATGGACCATACATATTGATATTTAAAATAAGCACATTTTCCAAATAAAAAAATAAATAATAAAATAGTGGGCTAAATCCAAATGACTGCCTGGTCATATATCAAAGGATTACCTCCAAACTGTCAAAAGTGGTTAGAACATGAACCTATACAGACAGTGCTGAGCTATCAGCTGAAATTTCCAAAACTGCAACAGCCTTCTTTGTTTTTAATTTATCCACCAGCATATATATATACACAATATATTGGTGCTAAGAGGAGTCTAGATTTGCATCCTCTTGTCAGGTATTGTATTTTAATTATTTATGGCTGAATAAAGCCATCTTACCAGTTGTATGGAGATAACCAAGCCATCTTACCAGATGTATGGAGATAATCAAGCCATCTTACCAGATGTATGGAGATAACCAAGCCATCTTACCAGTTGTATGGAGATAACAAATCTGTTATAAATAATAAGCCTATATGGCACAAAGACAAAGTGGTAATCAGTTTGAATATTAAATACCAGTATACACCACACTATTCAGTCTTCCTTGGTCACCCATTTCTGAATTAGGCATTATCTTTGGCAGAAAATTAAATGCAAATTTGGTTTTATGTTTTTCAATGCAGCTCCACTGTTCAAAGTGTATGTACAACAAAATATGCAAAATTGCAAGAACCAAGTTGAATATCAAGAAGACTGGGTTTCAAAATCAGTAGTGTTGCATTACAATGCAGTGCAAATAGAAGGGTTGTATCTAAATTTCTAAAATTCCCACCCATATTCACTAAAGATTGTTTTATAAACAAATTTAACAGCTCTGTTATGCCAAACACAAAGGTACAAAGAAAAGGGCTTTCATAAATAATTCTAAATTGGCATTTGCTCCTTCCGAAATTTATAATCACTGAAACTAGTAAATCCCAACTGAATTAAATGGACATGATTATCAATTAATTTTAATTTAAGTGGTGATTCTTTAAAAGTATAGTGTTGAACTTACATATTTGATTTCAGTTTTACAATCATTCCTCAACTTAGATTTTCCTTAATTGAAATCTGACAACTTTTGCCAATAATTTTATACAAATGAAGTTTCAACAAAACTGGAATATAGATGTAAAAAACTTGAGAATGATCTTCTAAATGACAACTTAAATTTATGGATTTCTTGAATACTACAAAAATATTCAGCTTTCAAATTTGCTAAATTCAAGTTGGGGAAAATCTCGAATAAGGAATGACTGTTAAACTGGAACAAGCAGAATTTTCATATTTAATTGCAATAGTAACCACTTCCATTTCTCATGTCTTGTGTTCAAACACAAACGCCATTTACAGAACAGATACTCTATCAAAGAAGCTTCTCTAGTTGTAATTTGATACAAAATACCACTATATGTATTTCACAAAATATGTATATAAATACCATAAAGAGTAGGTATTTACAGTCCACTGGTAAACAGATACATGTACTGACTTGCCAATATAAGCCTACATAAATACTGGAGCCTGACTGCCAGTACATGTATGGAATAATCTTTGTAAGGGCAGTGCAAGCATGCATACATCTTGAAGGGCCAGTATATATGCAGTATAGCTTTAACCGGCCAATATGTATACAGTACAGCTTTGACGGGTCAGTATGTTTACAGTTTAGCTTTGATCGGCCAATATGTATACAGTACAGCTTTGACCGGCCAATATGTATATAGTACAGCTTTGACGGGCCAGTATCTAGACAGTTTAGCTTAAACTGGCCAGTATGTTTACAGTATAGCTTTGACGGTCAGTATGTATACAGTACAGCTTTGACCGGCCAATATGTATATAGTACAGATTTGACGGGCCAGTATCTATACAGTTTAGCTTAAACTGGCCAGTATGTTTACAGTACAGCTTTGATGGGCCAGTATGTATACATTACAGCTTTGATGAGCCAGTATGTATACATTTTAACTTTGACGGGCCAGTATGTAGACAGTATAGCGTTGACAAGTCAGTATGTTTACATTTTAGCTTTGACCGGCCAGTATGTATACAGTATAGCTTTGACGGGCCAGTATGTACACAGTACAGCTATGGCTGGCCAGTGCATCTGTGCATTAATCTTGACTGGCCAGTAAAAAAAGGTTGATTTTGTCAAAGAAGTGTAAGTATGGTTTAGCTCTTGGTATGTCAGTATAATATTATATTATATAGATACTGACAAGCTATAGCTAGCGCAAGATTTAGTAAATCTTGGTTGGGCAGTGGAGTATGATAAACATATATCTTAGCAGCTAGAATAAGGCTACATGGATACTGCCAGGCCAGAATAGACTGGTTTGCTGGGAGCAGATATGTATGGTATAGCTTTTGACAGACTAACATTGGTCTACATAATAATTTAACATGTTAAGAAACCTGTTATAAAACTCAAAACAATGGATATAATAAATTAAAATTATTAAGTGATGTTTTAGTTTTGAAGGCACTTGTAACAAAAACTGTTCAGACAGTGCATGGACTCCTTGAATGAAAGCTTCAGTGTTGAATCTTAGATTTTTCAGAGTGCCATTTTCAAAACTTTTGTCTAAAACATCATGATATTAATTTTTTGCATTAATGTGTAATCAAATATTGCTACTAAGGTCTTAACAATACGGCCATTTGGCAAAATAAGGGATCAATGGGCCTTCTAGAATGAACACCGCCCTTCTAATTTTGTGATTCATTATTTAACAATGTATCAAATAATTTCTTTCTGTTCTACCAAATGACCACTTGTCGATACTGAGGGATAGAAAAAGACAGTCTCACCCCAGCATGGGTAGTCTGTTACTGTCCCGCCACAACTAAACCAATCGGGGGAGGGGTAACCTAATTAACCTGTCAGACTAGACTATCTGGAATGGAAATAAATGAGTAAATATAGGTTTTAATGGCTACCGCTTTTACAGGTGAACATAATCGTTCTTCTCGTTTTGGTTTTACATCGATGGAAGGTCAAATCGGCGACACATTTATGTTTAAACCAGTGAACTTCAAACGTCCATGTTGTTTACAATGTAAAGCGAAAGTAGACTTGCCCCCTGAGCTGATAAAAGAGTTCCGATTTTAGGGGAGATAACCGCGTTTGACAAAATTTTGCGCGTGCGCATTGGAATGTGAAAGGGGTCTATTTCGGTATATTTTTAAGTGTTAATATATATATTACACCAATAAAAACAATCCAAAGTCGCATGAAAAAATGATTGATAAGATGGCAAAATTCAACTTATTTGATGTTTAAAGAGAATTCAATCCAGATGTTAGGAAATACACTTGGCGTGGTCAAGGATGTGTTAAACAAAAACTCGTCCCACTTGATTACTTTTTTGTTTCCTCTGACTTAAATTCCTGATTGACGCAGACATTGACGTTGCTTATAAATCAGACCATTCTCCAATAAATATTTCATTAAAATTAATTGAACATGTAAAAGGTCGTGGTACATGGGAATTTAATAATGGTCTACTATATGATAAATAGTACATAGACTTGGCTAAAAGTGGTATAAGACAAACTGTAGATGAATATACTGTAAATAGCACCTCTAAAAATGGGTACGTATGTCTTTCAATAAATGAAAGACTTTTATGGGAAACTATAAAATCAAAAACAAACTAATCCATTTTAGAATCAAAATTCAGAAACAAAGTAAAAACTTTGGAACTGACAAGTTAGGTTAGACACGTGAACTTCCACCAGGGAAGTGAGGCCGGGTGATCCGGAAGGGTAAGCACCTCCTATTTAGCTAGCTACACCCGCCACGTGTGTAATCAAAATTGTGTGAAAGGAACATGGAACTATGAGACGTCAAATATATCCAAGGCAATCCTGGACACAGAGACATCAAACTTATCAACAATACTGTGATGACGGCCATAAAACTTTTTGAGGGCCTTGATAAGCCTAGGCTTGCAATATCCCCGAGTCAACAATTTATTTGCAAGCAGCCTACTTCGTTGTACAAAGTCCTCGTAGTGGGAACAAGCTCTACCATAGCGTATTAATTGGAAAACAAATACACCATAAGCAGGAGAAGTAGGTATATTGCTGCATAAAACAGGAAAGTTGACAATAGGAAAATTGAAGTCATCACGTTTGTCATAAAGTTTCAAATGTAGCCTTTCCTGTGCGTCATATTTCAGGTATGTCTAAATATGAAGCAGAACTTGAGGAATCAGTAGTGTCTTTTATTTTAAGCTCACTAGGATAGATGGCATTTACATAGTCTCCAAATTTAGGATTGTTAAGAGACAGAACGTCATCTATATATCTGTATGTTGAGTTGAATGATTTGGCAACTAAATTTAAGGGGAAAACCAATATCTTACTCGTCTTACAAAAAGAAAAAAAAAAGTACTAAGATAGAAATTGAATTAGAAAATAAACTCAAACTTTATACAACCGAACCAACAGTATCGAGAGATGGAATTGATAAAAACAAAAGAGAACTAAAGGATTTAAGGGATAAAAAAATCAGGGGTTTAGTAATGAGGGCAAAATCAAAATGGTTAGTTGAAGGGAAAAAACAGTAGTTATTTTTGCAATTTAAAAATGAGAATATTTGTTGAAAAAACAATGCCAAAACTTATTTGATTATGATATCGAAATTACGAAATAACCTGATATTATTCGAGCACAAATGAAATTTTACTGAAACCTATATACTTCTCAAAAGTTACCAGAACAAAATAAAGAGGCAATGTTTTTCGATAAAAAACGGCTTTATTCAGTTTTTAGATACGGATATATGGGATACTTTATAAGAAAATCTTACTGAATCTGAATGTACGTCTGCATTATCAAAAATAAAAAAGGCTAATCACCTGGTTTAGACGGTGTTATTGCTAATAGAATTAAAAATACTCGATCTAATTATTTCTGAAACATAAACAGTGTTCATAAAAAGACGATTCATAGGGAAAACAACCCGCTTAGTTTATATTATAAAAAAAATTGCCGAAGACAAATTCCTGGGGTTCTTCTACTGCTAGACTTCGAAAAAGCGTTTGACTCTATAGAATAGTCAATTATTAAGAAATACCTTAATTGTTTTTTTTGGTTTTGGTAACTTAATTATCAAATGTTTTTAAATTTTTTATTCAGATATCATGAGTTGTATTCAATACAATGGATACTGTTCAGATTTTTTTCCAATAGAAAGAGGGGTTAGGCAGTGAGACCCTTTATCTCCTTACCTTTTCATAATATCGGCAGAATTACATAGCGCGGCTTTAATACAAAATCCTAATATAAACGGATTAAAAATTAATGGCTGAGAATATTTAGTAGGGCAATATGCAGATGATACTAACCTCATCTTAAACAATGACGAAAAATCCCTTAATTCAGCAATAAAACTAATTGATGACTTCGGTGACTGTTCTGGGCTAAGAGCAACTTTGAGAAAACTGAAGCTATTTGGATTGGGGCGAAAAGGGGATGTGGTGAAGAGTTAGAGACCAATAAAACATTAAAATGGAATCATGAAGTAAAACTTCTTGGTATTAAATTTAATTTGCAATCTAAATTCTTTTACATGGAAAATTATGAAGAAAAGATTAGGTCTTTCAAAAACATTCATTCTGATTGGTCTTATCGAAATTTATCTTTAATTGGAAAAATTGTGGTAGTCAAAACAATAGCACTGCCTATATTAATACATTCTTGCTTGGCTCTTCCAGGCCCTTCTAGAAAAATCATTGACGAGATTCAAGCCACTATTTTAAAATTCATTTAGTATGGAAAAGTGGATAAGTTTAAAAGGAAAATAATGTATAACGATCTTGCAGAAGATGGACTCCTCGTGTCCCATATTGAATTTTTTATTGATGTATTAAAACTTACATGGGTTAAAACATTTATCAATCCACTTGTCCATTCCAATTGAAAAATACTTTTATTGGACACAGTTGAAAATTTCGGAGGGGACAAAATTTTGTTTTTAAAAGAAGAAGGAATGAAAAAAAAATCCCAAAAAACTAAACACTTTTTGGAAAGATGTATTTTTGAGTTGGTCCAAATTGAACTAAACTCTCATCACACCCTGTAGTGATATATATCCAATCGCTTTGGTATAACATTAAACAAAGTCGATAAAAATATGATTTCCTATAAAGACATGTGTGATATGGGGATTCTTTATAGGTGATATCACAGACGAAAATGGTAGAATTATGAATTGTAACGACTGTAATGCAAAATACAGAATCAATACCAACCCTCTACGATATTTAAGTTTAATCCATGCTATTCCAAACAAATTTAAAACAGAATTGTTAGGTTTTCCCAATAATAGACAAATAAAAAATGAAAATATATTGACTTTGAAAAAAACTGAAAAAGTAAGAAAATTATTTTACGACAAAATTAGGAAATTGGGAGTAGAACATGTGTCCAAAACTCAAGAAAAATCAATACAAAACTAAAAATCAACATAGATGAAACTGAATGGAGAGAAATTTACTCTTCCTCTTTTCGAATTACCGATGATTCAAAATTACAGTCTTTACAATTTAAAATAAACCATAATATTATCTATACAAATGATAAGCTTTATATGTGTAAATTATTGGATAAAGAATTTTGTATATTTTGTTTTGAAACGAAAGAAACGCTCATCCATTTATTCTTCGAATGTTACACTGTAAGATCGGTTTGGTACCGTTTTAGATGAACTAAACACAAAATGTAGCATAAAAGTTAATAAGAATGCAGAACATTTTGTTATTGGTATACACAACCATGAACAAAAAGACATAATTAATCTCTGTTTTTTATTATTAAAAATTACATTTACTTGTGTAATATAAAAAAAACGCTACCAAATTATGATTTTGCAGTGCAAAAGATAAAAGAATACCGGAACTTAGAATTGTATTTGCTTGATAGCCCCAAGAAAATAAACAAAATAAATTAAAAGGATTGGGAAGATATAAAACTCTTGTTTTGAAGACATATGTAATTATTTTGAAATTTTCATATTTTTAATATGTGTATTTGTATGTCATAAATACTATGTAGCATCTAAATGTGAAATATTTTTGTGAAATTATGTGGAAGATGAAATAAAAATACCAATACAAAAAAAAAAAAATGTTTTATTCATTTTCATGTTGACATGTGCGTCTTGTTGTTTAGTTACAATGCAGTGTCATTGTTACGTTGTCAAGTTGTGCCAATTCGAATTATACTTACCAATGTGAACAGATAATTCCAGCTTACGACGTTATTATAGTTACTTGTCGAAGTAGATCTAAATCCTCGGAATTGTTCTAAAAGTTCGTCATACATTTTCCACAGCATCTGCAAATCATAATTGGAATATTTTAATTAATTGATTTTCAAAGTATCTTCGGATTTATAACAAATTGAAACTATATGTGTAGTTTTTTTTCAGGAACACTCGACAACACTTCTATATTAGAAGTTCACGAGTTAAATCTGTTTTGGAAGTTGAAAAGATTTTACTTTTTATTAATATCTTGATGGTGACGTGTGAAGATTGTTACATCTTTTAATACCCAATGCAAACAATTTACGTTTTACATAGTTGTATCCATCAAAGCTTTATAAAACAGGCAAAAATTATGGATATGTAAGAAAAAGGAAAAAAAAACGTGCTTTATAGTTAAGACAAAGAATTCTCAGTCTTCAAATTTCAAATACAAAGTGTTGAGTTTAATGATCAGTGCCAATTTTGGTTTATATTACCTTTTCGTGTATATATAGTCAAACCTGCATATAAAGGCTACCTAAGGGAACACGTAAAATTGGTCTTTATGCACAAGTGCCTTTTATATTCATGTTCAATCAATATGAAATAAGACAATTTAGATACAATTCTTCCAGCCATTAGCTGACATAAGCAGACAGTCCTTTTAAAGAGGTGGTTTTTAATGAAGATTAGACTATTATGTTTTGATTAAATAATTGAGGTATATTCTTTTCCGGTTTTATTTTATTTCTTAATTTACATACAGACGTTAGCGTTAACGATACTTCATTGCACACCTTTGCAAAATATTGGAGATGAATAAGAGAAAAATACTTACCTCTGAAAATATTGGAGCCCATAAACAAATTGCAATGATCTTGGCAACTATGAGGAAAACTAATGACCCCGCATACTGCAAATACAATAATACCGTCATTGAACGTTAGCTTCTGCATTCTGATTAGTCAAGGTTCTCTTATATAGAAGCATAAATGATACAAATGTAAAACTGTGTAAAGCTTATGAGTTTCTAGCGATTCTTCTTTAGTTGGAAGCTTAAAAAAACATTACCTCATGCTAAATCATATGTCAAATTTTGTAAATAATTAATGATGTAGATAGCCCGATTCTGTAAAACAACCTTGGTGCATCGCTGTTAACAAAATGTTGGCAACAAAAATGTTAGGGACCGATTTAAAACTCGAAACAGAATTCCTGAAACTGAATTATATAAAACTCATCTGTATTTTGTTCTTTTTCTCTTCTTGTTTAAAATAATTTAATAAAGTCATTTTTGTGCATGAAAAAAAATCATTAATGAAATTATGAGAAGTAAGGAGATAAAATGATATGATTTAAGTTATACAAAATTCAGTAATGTTTTTGATGTGGTCCTTAACTTTTTTGTTGAGTATATTATCATTTCATCTGGTAGGTCACATTGTCGATGCCCGTACTTGTTTTGTAAATTGGTTTTGTTGTTGCTGTGTTTTTAATTCAAGACCATATTTACATTTTAGCTTTGTTTTACTTATTAAAATGTTACAAAATAAATTTACATATTTTCCATACTATGTAAAAAATATCAAATGAAATAGCAAACGCAATCTTGGTTGAAAATTGCTTATTAACAATTGAAATGTTAAATGATTACCTTTTTGGTTTGTACACTTACGAACTTGTCTGCTTTTCATGTCACTCGCTAACATCGCAATATTACGTCAATAGATAAAACATTTCTTTTGAATATAATATAAAAGATTTTAATAGATATATTAGAAAACTTACAATCGCTGTTTTTGACCTATCCTCAAAACAAGTGTTGACTAATCCAAATATTGATACTGCCATAGTCAATGTCCCGAATGTAACGCTAGAAATTGCGATTCCTCGTAGTATATCTCTGAATTGATAGCCGCTAAAGTACAGGTAATCAAATATATCATTCAGAGTAGTGTTGTAAGTGACGTCACTGTAGTAGAACGCAACACCATGGATGACCAGCACACCACCAAGCAACTTGTAACAAAAATAAATATAGTTATTACGAAGGTTAATTGATTTAATAATCATAACACATAACAAGAAGTAAATATTAACGCTACATTTATTTGTTTTAGAGTTTTCAACTCCCTAAGATTCCTAGGTAAAATCCACATACAGATACATGAAAATGTCACAAAACAAAATATTAGAAAATGAAAAAGACCGTAAACAAACAAGTTTTAAATCAAACGGAAAAGTACTATTGCAAAAAAATTATTATAAAAGGTACATTACTCGATACTTCACATGATCATACAATTTCTAATTGATCAATCTTAACAAACTTTCAATCAATATTGGACGTAAAACAATTGATAAATAATTTTATGATCTAGTGTTGAAAACTAAAAACCGGTCAAGTAATTATTACAAACATTAAAATGGTAAAACTGTGATGAACTAGGCATTCCCGAGAATATCGATATTCCAGAAAGCAATACACAGTATTATAATACCTCACATATATTAAAACACTTTTCATTAGATGTTTTCCGATCACATGACATGTAATAATTAAGATATTTCCCACAGAATCACTGTCAGCATGTGACAACTTCTCACAGCCATGTGATAATACTATTATCACCCGGTGATAACCCGGTACAAGGGAAATAACTTGTACAACAGGACCGTGTTGTCATTTTTGTAAACATAAAAATGGCGGCCAGTCGTTTTTTGAAGTTCGTTAGAAGCGAGTTAGTTAAGCATGACAAAGATGCAGAAAACACAAAAGGGTCACCCAAGCTTCAGTGAAAATATTAAAAATGTATTTGATAGACGGAAAGAGAGGTAAACCTAGATTCTGCGGAATCTAAAGTATGCAGACGAGCGCCAGTAAAGGATAGTTGAAAGTGTAAACGGGCAGCATTTAATTTAATTTAAAATTTATATATTGATTCTGTCATTTTACATGGTAAGCTTTGTTTTGGTAAAATAAATTAATAATTGCGGGTGACAACCCTTCTGTCGGGTGACAATTCTGGATGTCCACATACCTAGAGGGCAATTATTGTATATTGTCAGATAGATATTTTTCAGACAGATAATCTGCTTCTTTCATTATTAAATTTCTAAAATATGTAAGCTACAATGTAAATTTTATATATTGCCTTATATAGATTTGGTTAAATAAATTCGACCCTTTTATTTCACTTATTTCAACATTTTATAAATATTTTTATTTCTACAATTATGGTCCGTGCCCTAATGTTATTCTAACGGCCCTCTAGTGCTGGAAAATTAAACCAGTTGATTTCAAAATCATAAACTTGACTACTTACAATTAGGACAATCTTCAGAACAACTATAAAGCTACTGACTGTGCTTCTAAAAAAGAAAAATTAAACAGGACATTTAAGTCGCAACATTCTCTACGTTACGGGTGTAGCTAGCTAAACAGGAGGTGCTTACCCTTCCGGAGAACCCGGCTCACTTCTCTGATGGAAGTTCACGTCTATATTTCAAGTTTTTATTTTGCTTCTGGATTGTGAATCGGATTTGTATGTTTGTTTTTGATTATGCATTCGGCCTCGCTTTCCTGCTTGAAGTTCACGTACGTGTTCACGTGTTAACTAGCTTCATTGCTCATGATTAGAATAACGCTTATTAAAGCTTGGTTGTATACAACTAGGATTGGCGGGCAGGGCCGAATAAAGACAGAAAGAATAAAATGACAATCAAATTTATCCCTAGACCGATTAACTGTTTCCGTCATCTCTTAACATATAAACATGTCCTTCATACCGAAATAGTATGCCAATGGAAATCAACTGAGTGTGATATGCATTTGTTATGCATTTTGTAAATAAGTCTCTGAAATAAACATTTCAAATCAAACCAGAATTACATGATTTATATAACACACTCTGATTCCACTCCTTCAGTTATTTATTTCAGAATGTACTTACTTAGTTAATTAGTTTTCTCAATACATTATATCATTATTGCATGTGACAAGCAGCATCATTTTTCAATCATTGACCATAAAGTTCAAGATAACAGTCACGCCGGTTAACGGATTAATATTGTCTAGTAAGACAGAATCCCGAGGACTTGGAATCAAACGGGAAAACAGATTTGTAAATTAACTTTATTATGTCATTTACGATGGTAAAGTTAAATAAAAAAATAATAAAAAAAAGTTTTCTCAATACTTTCTAGACTTATGATAACGAAATAACAACGTTATTAATATCTTATAAAACGACATCCTACCTTTTACATGATGAAGACAAACATATAAATAGATCAAACAACATTCCTTGGCATGCCGACCTCTTTGTTGTGTTAGTTATAAGTGCCGTCTTGCTGTTTGTAACATCTAAGGCTTCCCCGTTTGCTGTCGTCGTCTCTCCTGAGTCTTGTTGTTGTCGTTGATTGTGTTCTCTTTGGTTTTGTTGTTTTATTTCACGATTTTGGATTTTCCTGTATATTGCATCTGATACTATAATGCTTATAGTCTAATGAAAAAAATATTTTCTATTATTCATTTCTCAACATGTTACTCAATGACATGGTATGCAGGCCTATGTTGTATCTGATACAATGATGCTTATAGTCTAATAAAACAAATATTTTGTATTAAACATTACTGTTATTTAACAAACTGTTAAATAGTGACTCATTTCCATTGTAGAACAATTAGTCTGTGACACGATTTTTCTCAAAACATAATCATGTAAAACATTTAGCCAGATTCCAATTTTTGAATTTGTTTTGAGATTCTGATTTGGACTTGAATTGCCGAGTTCTGTAGAAATAACACCGGTATAAAATATAGTTTGTTTTTTTGTTTTGATTATACTGCTGTTTCAGTTATGACTTTTGACGCCTGTAAACTAAACACGTCTTTTCTTCATAGAATGAAATTAAGTTAAATGACTTTATAATATAAATAAATCCGGCATAGATTAGAATCAAAGTCGGGAAGATCCTTTTTCAATATGATATACTAGTATTAATTTAACCGATAAAATATTTTCTTACAAACCAACTTACCTCAAAAACTATTGCAATACAAAGCATTGCGATGTATGATCTTGAATACTGGTCCAGTAGACTTCCCAATCTGTCGTAACATCCCTGATAAAAATAAACTCATAATTTTATTCGTCCATCTAAACCGTTTTACCTAAAAACTATCTGAACTCCGTTGCTTAAAAGAGTGCTTTCATATTCGTTGGTTTATAATGTTCAAATAGGCGCTTGATTGATACTATGCTCTAATTAGACATATAGAAAAAACAGAACAGAAAAACCATTTATTGTTAAATAAAAGGAGAATTCATTCTGATGATAAAGGGAACCTATTACTAAACATGTAAAATTCACTTACTTTTTTAAAGTGTTTTTTTTTTAATAGTTCATTACAAATATAATTCTTGTGCTTTATTGTCCAGATTTTTATCAAAATATATACAAGTAAATAGCATTATTAAAAAAACCTAATTTATTAAATGTGTGGAAAATACAAGATGAAACATATCAAAAAGAGAAAATAAATAATATATTGTTAAATAAGGGGTGATAATTCTGTTTTATATTAGGGTTCTGCTGTAACCTTGAAGCCGTTTTATTTTCTTTAATCAAAAAGTACTACTCTATTTTTTTATATTTTCTTTAACCCACATTTCTCAATAACTTAAATGTTTGTGATATTATTCCAATGCCTGTGTGTTCAAAATAATCAATCTGAAATTTCATCTAGATTAGGTCATATTTTAGAGCCCTTTTTTAAGATAAAACGGACTAAAAATAAATGATAACTTGTAAAATCTTACAGTTTTGACATGATAACGATAAGGATGACCATCAATAAAAACAAAATATTGAAGATCACGGTCAAAAATGGCATATTCAAGCAGCATATTTGATATACACCCAAAATTGACTGAAATTCTAAGTATTGGCCTCTTAGGGGTTGGTAACTATGTAAACAACCGTTTAAATTTTTGCATGGGGCTTCTCATTTTGACTTTTATGTGTATTTAACAAATATTTGCAATATAATCAAAATCTGAGACACAAAATATAGCCAAATCGCCTGGTTTACAGAGAATGACTGTTAAGCTGTATTGATTGTTCATCTTTATATGCAACATTCGGTTTCAGCATAGTTTTGTTCCGCCATTTGACAAATGTTTTAAAACATTGAATTTTTTGTATTTGAATTCATAAGTTCTCTTTTACATATACTACCCAAGGAGTATCATTTAAATGCAATTGGTAGATTTAAAGCCATTTTTCATCCATTTTTGCCCCAACCTTGAAGCATTGTCGGCGCTTCTATTTCTTGCCTCTATCTACGCACCTGAAGACATCGATTATTTTTTTTTAATTTTTTTTTTATTTTCAATTTTAAACAAAATATTACAAAATACCATATTTCTTTTTTTGGTCAAACAAAGCCACAGTAAAGGTGAATACTGCGGTTCATTTTAAAGGCAAGTTATCGTTTATATGTACATTTTCGGACGATGAACGATTCTTTGTCGGCTTTCCAAACGACATTGATCGGTCCATTTGACCTTCTTTCTGAAACATTGAAATAGAAGAGTCCATCAAATACATGAGCAGCTAAGCATTATATATACTCAAGGCACATGGTTAGTGTTCTCAATATGAAATCGTGTGTTCCCTATAGCTCATTGGTGATTATTTAAAAAAAGGTCAAGGTTTTGTATTTTCTTTCAACCCAGAGATGCATGTTTGCTTACAAAAATAAATATTGATCTTACCGTTTTGCTTGACGTATATGGCCTACAAACGCCCAAACTATTACTATTGCCAGTAACTCCACAACATTGCAACTGAAAATAATAGATACTGCTTAAAAAACGCTGCAGAATTGACAAAAATGTATAAAAAAAGTTCTGTAATGAATTTGTATATCCTATAATATAGTTTTGGAACATTTATCGCAATATGTAATAATATATTTAGCTATTATGTAGACCAGGGGAAACACAAGATAAGCCTTGCAAATCTGAGCCCGTCATTACGAGCACACCTAAACACGTTCTTGGCAGGAACATTTGTGAGTAAAAACGCCATTTTATATTCTTTAAAAAAAATCATAATTGTATAGACGAATTTATACACAAGAGATATGTGTAGTTTGCTAAGTAGGAGGTATTAACCCTTCTTGTGCACCCCAGCTCACTTCCCTGGTGGAAGTTTAGTGTGTTAATTTTAAGTTGTCAGTTCCAAAACATTTACTTTGCTTTGGGATGGTGATTTTGACATGGGTTAGTAGGAGGTATTAACCCTTCCGGTGCACCCCAGCTCACTTCCCTGGTGGAAGTTTAGTGTGTTAATTTTAAGTTGTCAGTTCCAAAATATTTACTTTGCTTTGGGATGGTGATTTTGACATGGGTTAGTAGGAGGTATTAACCCTTCCGGTGCACCCCAGCTCACTTCCCTGGTGGAAGTTTAGTGTGTTAATTTTAAGTTGTCAGTTCCAAAATATTTACTTTGCTTTGGGATGGTGATTTTGATATGGGTTAGTAGGAGGTATTAACCCTTCCGGTGCACCCCAGCTCACTTCCCTGGTGGAAGTTTAGTGTGTTAATTTTAAGTTGTCAGTTCCAAAATATTTACTTTGCTTTGGGATGGTGATTTTGACATGGGTTAGTAGGAGGTATTAACCCTTCCGGTGCACCCCAGCTCACTTCCCTGGTGGAAGTTTAGTGTGTTAATTTTAAGTTGTCAGTTCCAAAATATTTACTTTGCTTTGGGATGGTGATTTTGACATGGGTTAGTAGGAGGTATTAACCCTTCCGGTGCACCCCAGCTCACTTCCCTGGTGGAAGTTTAGTGTGTTAATTTTAAGTTGTCAGTTCCAAAATATTTACTTTGCTTTGGGATGGTGATTTTGACATGGGTTAGTAGGAGGTATTAACCCTTCCGGTGCACCCCAGCTCACTTCCCTGGTGGAAGTTTAGTGTGTTAATTTTAAGTTGTCAGTTCCAAAATATTTACTTTGCTTTGGGATGGTGATTTTGACATGGGTTAGTAGGAGGTATTAACCCTTCCGGTGCACCCCAGCTCACTTCCCTGGTGGAAGTTTAGTGTGTTAATTTTAAGTTGTCAGTTCCAAAATATTTACTTTGCTTTGGGATGGTGATTTTGACATGGGTTATTAGGAGGTATTAACCCTTCCGGTGCACCCCAGCTCACTTCCCTGGTGGAAGTTTAGTGTGTTAATTTTAAGTTGTCAGTTCCAAATATTTACTTTGCTTTGGGATGGTGATTTTGACATGGGTAAGTATGAGGTATTAACCCTTCTTGTGCACCCCATCTAACTTCCCTGGTGGAAGTTTAGTGTGTTAATTTTAAGTTGTCAGTTTCAAAATATTTACGTTGCTTAGGAATGGTGATTGTGACATGGGTTAGTATGAGTGATCATCAGCCATCTGAATATAGTGTTTCTGATCGATAGTGTCTCTGACAGGGTTCGAACACTTGGATGACATAATAACATGCGCCATCACACTTATAACTGTATGATATTTTATTCTATTATAGCTTTTTTCAATTTCTCAAAATTTGATAGGTTAAAGACGATTTGGCTTAATTTAATGTCATCTTCGGTTTTCAGAAAATTTTACGTCACAGGGTGACATAACCTGAGAGGTTGACATTACGAAAAATGCCACATGTGCCAAAAAGGCTTCGACTCTGATGACAATAAATTTCTCGGCATGACAGTATGGACTGTCACCCTATCAGCAATGTTATGTTTATACAGTCCAACCTGCCTTAAAGGCCACCTCTATATAAGGGCCAACTGCTATAAAGGCCAATAGAATTGCACCCCTGTTCTGTAATAGGAAAATTAGACACAGGGAGACAACCCCTGCAAAAGGGTCAAACACAAAGCTGCCTTCACTTTCATTTAGCATACATACTTCGTTATAAGCGACAACATCACATTATTAAAATATATTATTCTTGCGGTAACAATACTTCCTTTATTGCAGTATGTAGTAAAGTCAAAACTGTCTATCAAGGCCATCCAAGGAAACCAATAAATGTGACTTTTATGGGCAGGTGGCCTTTATATGCAGGTTCAAATAATATGAATTAAGAACAATTGGGATACAAGTTAGACTGTAAGTTAAATTTCACAAACTGTTTATTCACTAAATTGGCTTTCGCCCTTTTTTCTCTATATTTAATTTACCGAATTAAGGATTTCTCCAAATGAGGTTGTTAGTCTGGATCCAAAGCGTTTGGCCTCATATTTTGTCCACGCCGTTTGAAATTCATTCCTTAGGTGACCGTTGTTATGCTTAAGTGAATAAAAAGATAGAAAGCAATAATAAAACATTATTGTGACGTTCAATAAATAAAAAAAAATTAAAAAAAATAAACAATAAATTTATAACTCATACTATTTAGTTTTAAAGATTCCATTTACTGCCATTTAAGATAAATAGACTTATTTGTATAAACTGCAACTCTTTTTAATAGCTTGCGTTTTTATAAAGCATATGCGCAAGCATGTATTTAGAAATAAAAACGTGGGCTTAAAATTTTTGAAATTTCCTTTTCTCTACAGAGTCACAAATTTGTTAAAAGAGATAAGAATTCTTCGTTACCTAAAGCGTCTAAATGACGTTGAAATGTCAGAACAACAGCGGGACCCAAATGATGGGGCGTACAGTTGAAATGCTTACTTTTTGTTGTTCGAGGATGAATATAAACATAAACCACGCATAATAATGACAATAATTAAATGTTATAAATTTTTTCTACGTTGCAGTTTTTTTTTCATTTCAAGGCTTTTTGTTTTTATGTGATTTTTCAACTTTGAGTTTAATTAAAAAGATTGCTGTAAGCTTATTGTTTCAAAAAATTAAATCATTATGATTATACAATCACATTCTTGTAAACGCCACCGCTTGATTATTTTTTGTCAAAAACACCAATTGTAATTCTTTGCTACATTGCAGCTTCAAATTCATTTAAATAACATATAACTTAATACTTACGTTTGCCAGTATCATTCCAAAGAAGACAACAAACACGATGTCAGACAGTATAAAAACTATACTTGAGATGACGTGCTGAAAAAAACCCACAAAATGATGTAACATTATTTAAGAAATCTCGTAATTCTAAAATACACTGAACAGTCGATTCTGCGTTAAAGGCCTCCATCTGCTTTCAAAGGCTTGTGAAATTTTATCCTAACTGTTCCCGTTATTGAACCTATATAAAGGGGCACCTGTTCATAAAAGCCACTGGTTGACTTATGTGGCTTTTATAGACAGGTTTAATTGTATATACATGTTATTATGCATTACTATAGCACGGGCCTATCGAACGTTTAACAACGATGTGGCGTGCTTGAAAAAAATGAGGTTTGGCAAATCTCGTAAATCTAAAATATACTTTGCATTATTTTGCTACACTACAGTACCTGCCTCTCGAAAGGTCAACAACAAGGTAACGAAAGGAATCGATCGACTTCCGGTTAACCGAGATGTGGATCGCTGGTGACCGAAAATCTACAAGATACGGAGAGAATGTCGGTATATAGAGGATGAGGGCCCCAGATGATCTGCCGATTCGATATTTATCGTTTTCTCAATTTATTTATTTATTTATTTATTTATGTATTAAAGTTTAATGTCACAGTAAAAAATCACTTACACCGAGACGTCACCAGCTACAGGTAAAGTGGCAGATATTTTGACCTTTGTAGTGCGCTCACAGCAATGTGCAGAAAGGGTTTTTAAAATTGCATCTTCGAAAGGATTCCGTGACTTTAAATTCTAAATGTCAAGTTCTTGGCGAAAAACAGTCATTACCTTTTTTCAAGCCTTGTTAAGACTCCGTTCGGGGTTCCAACCCACGACTTTCAAAAAAATAAGCACTTTACCAACTGAGCTAACGCAGTGGTTTTTTAACTGAATTTAAGATAACGCATATGAGTGGTGTTACTATAAAAACTGTCATTTATACATGTCGTCAAAATTTTGTTATAGAAAATATCACTTACTATATACAGCAACAGCTTGTTTCGACAAAATCCACCCATAATTCCTAGAAATCCTGACAGGAAGTACACAGGCAGAAGACATATTAGAGTCAGAATGAGGCTGTTAGCAAGCTTGCCTAGCGGAAGTCGGGATATCCATATCTGGTCTAAAGCGTCAATCATACTGTCTTTTATCATTCCTTCCTGAACTTTGACCACAAGACCCAAAATAAAGTAACCAATTGTCAGATACTGAAATAAACAAAAGTGTAAACTGCAATTGTAATTGAGTCAAAATCAATGACGAACGTCTCCCCCTCCTCCTTTTCCATGGTAACAACAGCCATATTGGAAATTAAAGGAGTATTGCTATACAGTTTTATTAAGACTGAGTGAGGTGTTTCTGAGAAAAAAAGGCGGATAAACGTGTGTGGAAAGTACAAAGATAAGAATAATAAAATAGGAGATATGGTTACGCTAACCCAGCTTTGACAAACCGAGGAGCCATTGGTCCATAAAACACCAAAAGCATAATTTTATTTTACAATACCATTGATAAGTGTGCAATGGAACTATAGAGTCAAAAACAAATTAAACAAACCAATTCGTATCTAAATCACAATCTATAAGCAAGGTAGAAACTATGAAACTTACAAATTGAATTGTGAATTGTCACCAGGAAATTGAGGCCGGATGCTTCGAAAGTGTAAACATCCCCTGTTAAGGTAACTACACCTATCACTCTTATAATTAACATTATCAAACATTAACTTACTCTTAGAATAACAACACAAAGTAGTAAAATATTGGCTGAAATTGTCAACCTCCCTCGTCTTATCCTCAGAATACTGGTTACCGTCGTCATGGTTACGCTTTTTCGTCAGTGTACTTCTAGCCTCCGTTATTTCATTTAAATCACATATTGGAAATAAATCTCATCTAATCTGAAGCAAATGATAAAAATAATGTTAAAGCAATTTGTTTTTTCCATTAAGTAGCTAATTATGTTTTACGTCACATCACACTTTTCCTGTAGCTACAGTAGAACGTTTAACACTAAGCTAAAACATTAGTGTCGAAGTCAGCTCATTTTATTGGGAATCTCGGTAGGTATTAGACAGTTGTAATCTATGTCTCAGAAGTTTTTTGGGAATCTCGGTAGGTATTTGACAGTTGTAATCTATGTCTCAGAAGTTTTTTGGGAATCTCGGTAGCTATTTGACAGTTGTAATCTATGTCTCAGAAGTTTTTTGGGAATCTCGGTAGGTATTAGACAGTTGTAATCTATGTCTCAGAAGTTTTTTTGGGAATCTCGGTAGCTATTCAACAGTTGTAATCTATGTCTCAGAAGATTTTTGGGAATCTCGGTAGCTATTTGACAGTTGTAATCTATGTCTCAGAAGTTTTTTGGGAATCTCGGTAGGTATTAGACAGTTGTAATCTATGTCTCAGAAGTTTTTTGGGAATCTCGGTAGCTATTTGACAGTTGTTATCTATGTCTCAGAAGTTTTTTGGGAATCTCGGTAGTTATTCCAAAGTTGTAATCTATGTCTCAGAAGTTTTTTTGGCAATCTCGCTAGCTATTTGACAGTTGTAATCTATGTCTCAGAAGTTTTTTGGGAATCTCGGTAGCTATTCAACAGTTGTAATCTATGTCTCAGAAGTTTTTTTGGGAATCTCGGTAGCTATTCGACAGTTGTAATCTATGTCTCAGAATTTTTTGGATAGCTCGGTGGCTATTCGACAGTTGTAATCTATGTCTCAAAAGTTTTTTGGGTATCTCGGTGGCTATTCAACAGTTGTAAACTATGTCTCAGAAGTTTTTTGGGAATCTCGGTAGCTATCCGACAGTTGTAATCTATGTCTTAAAAGTTTTTTGGGAATCTCGGTAGCTATTTGACAGTTGTAATCTATGTCTCAGAAGTTTCTTGGGAATCTCGGTAGCTATTCGACAATTATAATCTATGTCTCAGAAGTATTTTGGGAATCTCGGTAGCTATTCGACAGTTGTAATCTATGTCTCAGAAGTTTTTTGGGTATCTCGGTGGCTATTTAACAGTTGTAATCTATGTCTCAGAAGTTTTTTGGGAATTTCGGTAGCTATTTGACAGTTGTAATCAATGTCTCAGAAGTTTTTTTGGCAATCTCGCTAGCTATTTGACAGTTGTAATCTATGTCTCAGAAGTTTTTGGGAATCTCGGTAGCTATTCGACAGTTGTAATCTATGTCTCAGAAGTTTTTTTGGGAATCTCGGTAGCTATTCGACAGTTGTAATCTATGTCTCAGAATTTTTTGGGTATCTCGGTGCCTATTCGACAGTTGTAATCTATGTCTCAAAAGTTTTTTGGGTATCTCGCCGGCTATTCAACAGTTGTAAACTATGTCTCAGAAGTTTTTTGGGAATCTCGGTAGCTATCCGACAGTTGTAATCTATGTCTTAGAAGTTTTTTGGGAATCTCGGTAGCTATTTGACAGTTGTAATCTATGTCTCAGAAGTTTTTTGGGAATCTCGGTAGCTATTCGACAATTATAATCTATGTCTCAGAAGTATTTTGGGAATCTCGGTAGCTATTCGACAGTTGTAATCTATGTCTCAGAAGTTTTTTGGGTATCTCGGTGCTATTCACAGTTGTAAATCTTTGTCTCAGAAGTTTTTTGGGAATTTCGGTAGCTATTTGACAGTTGTAATATATGTCTCAGAAGTTTTTTGGGAATCTCGGTAGCTATTCGACAGTTGTAATATATGTCTCAGAAGTTTTTTGGGAATCTCGGTAGCTATTAGATAGTTGTAATCTATGTCTCAGAAGTATTTTGGGAATCACGGTAGCTATTCGACAGTTGTAATATATGTCTCAGAAGTTTTTTTGGAATCTCGGTAGCAATTCGACAATTGTAATCTATATCTCAGAAGTTTTTTGGGAATCTCGCTAGCTATTCGACAGTTGTAATCTATGTCTCAGAATTTTTTGGATATCTCGGTGGCTATTCGACAGTTGTAATCTATGTCTCAAAAGTTTTTTGGGTATCTCGGTGGCTATTCAACAGTTGTAAACTATGTCTCAGAAGTTTTTTGGGAATCTCGGTAGCTATCCGACAGTTGTAATCTATGTCTTAGAAGTTTTTTGGGAATCTCGGTAGCTATTTGACAGTTGTAATCTATGTCTCAGAAGTTTTTTGGGAATCTCCGTAGCTATTCGACAATTATAATCTATGTCTCAGAAGTATTTTGGGAATCTCGGTAGCTATTCGACAGTTGTAATCTATGTCTCAGAAGTTTTTTGGGTATCTCGGTGGCTATTCAACAGTTGTAATCTATGTCTCAGAAGTTTTTTGGGAATTTCGGTAGCTATTTGACAGTTGTAATCAATGTCTCAGAAGTTTTTTTGGCAATCTCGCTAGCTATTTGACAGTTGTAATCTATGTCTCAGAAGTTTTTGGGAATCTCGGTAGCTATTCGACAGTTGTAATCTATGTCTCAGAAGTTTTTTTGGGAATCTCGGTAGCTATTCGACAGTTGTAATCTATGTCTCAGAAGTTTTTTGGGAATCTCGGTAGCTATTCGACAATTATAATCTATGTCTCAGAAGTATTTTGGGAATCTCGGTAGCTATTCAACAGTTGTAATCTATGTCTCAGAAGTTTTTTGGGTATCTCGGTGGCTATTCAACAGTTGTAATCTTTGTCTCAGAAGTTTTTTGGGAATTTCGGTAGCTATTTGACAGTTGTAATATATGTCTCAGAAGTTTTTTGGGAATCTCGGTAGCTATTCGACAGTTGTAATATATGTCTCAGAAGTTTTTTGGGAATCTCGGTAGCTATTCGATAGTTGTAATCTATGTCTCAGAAGTATTTGGGGAATCACGGTAGCTATTCGACAGTTGTAATATATGTCTCAGAAGTTTTTTTGGAATCTCGGTAGCTATTCGACAATTGTAATCTATATCTCAGAAGTTTTTTGGGAATCTCGCTTGCTATTTGACAGTTGTAATCTATGTCTCAGAAGTTTTTTGGGTATCTCGGTGGCTATTCAACAGTTGTAATCTATGTCTCAGAAGTTTTGGAGGAATCTCGGTAGCTATTTGATAGTTGTAATCTATGTCTCAGAAGTTTTTTTGGGAATCTCGGTGGCTATTTGACAGTTGTAATCTATGTCTCAGAAGTTTTTTGGGAATCTTGGTAGCTATTTGACAGTTGTAATCTATGTCTCAGAAGTTTTTTGGGAATCTTGGTAGCTATTTGACAGTTGTAATCTATGTCTCAGAAGTTTTTTGGAAATCTCGGTGCTAGCTATTCGACAGTTGTAATTTATGTCTCAGAAGTTTTTTAGGAATCTCGGTAGCTATTCGACAGTTGTAATCTATGTCTCAGAAGTATTTGGGAATCACGGTAGCTATTCGACAGTTGTAATATATGTCTCAGAAGTTTTTTGGAATCTCGGTAGCTATTCGACAATTGTAATCTATATCTCAGAAGTTTTTTGGGAATCTCGCTAGCTATTTGACAGTTGTAATCTATGTCTCAGAAGTTTTTTGGGTATCTCGGTGGCTATTCAACAGTTGTAATCTATGTCTCAGAAGTTTTGGAGGAATCTCGGTAGCTATTTGATAGTTGTAATCTATGTCTCAGAAGTTTTTTTGGGAATCTCGGTGGCTATTTAACAGTTGTAATCTATGTCTCAGAAGTTTTTTGGGAATCTTGGTAGCTATTTGACAGTTGTAATCTATGTCTGAGAAGTTTTTTGGGAATCTTGGTAGCTATTTGACAGTTGTAATCTATGTCTGAGAAGTTTTTTGGAAATCTCGGTGCTAGCTATTCGACAGTTGTAATCTATGTCTCAGAAGTTTTTTTGGAATCTCGGTAGGTATTTGACAGTTGTAATCTATGTCTCAGAAGTTTTTTGGGAATCTCGGTAGGTATTTGACAGTTGTAATCTATGTCTCAGAAGTTTTTTGGGTATCTCGGTAGGTATTTGACAGTTGTAATCTATGTCTCAGAAGTTTTTTGGGAATCTCGGTAGTTATTCCAAAGTTGTAATCTATGTCTCCGAAGTTTTTGGGAATCTCGGTGGCTACTTGACAGTTGTAATCTATGTCTCAGAAGTTTTTTTGGAATCTCGATAGCTATTTGACAGTTGTAATCTATGTCTCAGAAGTTTTTTTGGAATCTCGGTAGGTATTTGACAGTTGTAATCTATGTCTCAGAAGTTTTTTTGAAATCTCGGTAGGTATTTGACAGTTGTAATCTATGTCTCAGAAGTTTTTTGGGAATCTCGGTAGCTATTTGACAGTTGTAATCTATGTCTCAGAAGTTGTTTGGGAATCTTGGTAGCTATTTGACAGTTGTAATCTATGTCTCAGAATTTTTTTGGAATCTCGGTAGCTATTCGACAGTTGTAATCTATGTCTCAGAAGTTTTTTGGGAATCTCGGTAGGTATTTGACAGTTGTAATCTATGTCTCAGAAGTTTTTTTGGAATCTCGGTAGGTATTTGACAGTTGTAATCTATGTCTCAGAAGTTTTTTGGGAATCTCGGTAGGTATTTGACAGTTGTAATCTATGTCTCAGAAGTTTTTTGGGTATCTCGGTAGGTATTTGACAGTTGTAATCTATGTCTCAGAAGTTTTTTGGGAATCTCGGTAGTTATTCCAAAGTTGTAATCTATGTCTCCGAAGTTTTTGGGAATCTCGGTGGCTATTGACAGTTGTAATCTATGTCTCAGAAGTTTTTTTGGAATCTCGATAGCTATTTGACAGTTGTAATCTATGTCTCAGAAGTTTTTTTGGAATCTCGGTAGGTATTTGACAGTTGTAATCTATGTCTCAGAAGTTTTTTTGAATCTCGGTAGGTATTTGACAGTTGTAATCTATGTCTCAGAAGTTTTTTGGGAATCTCGGTAGCTATTTGACAGTTGTAATCTATGTCTCAGAAGTTTTTTTGGAATCTCGTTAGGTATTTGACAGTTGTAATCTATGTCTCAGAAGTTTTTTTGGGAATCTTGGTAGCTATTCGACAGTTGTAACCTATGTCTAAGAAGTTTTCCAGCCTCTAGTCTTTAAAATCGCGGCTATTATGCTTGTTGTCATCAGCTGGCTTGGGGTGTTAAAACCGCGGTTTTTTCGGACGGGGACTTAAAATTAATGATATCCCGTAGCACTGCAGGCTTGGTATGATAAAGAACCCTGCTTTTAATACCACCTCAAAACCCCGAATTACAGCGTACTATAGAATGAGTTAATGGTGTGTGTGTGTGTGTGTGTGTGTGTGTGAGAGAGAGAGAGAGAGAGAGAGAGAGAGAGAGAGAGAGAGAGCTATTTCGTTTTTTTTTTTTACTTTTTATTGAAATTTAAACATATTTACAATTACAATTTCGTGATAAACGAGTTAACAAACCAAACGATTGAATTGAATACTCAAATACAAAAAGATGCATGTCTTCATACCAGAACAATGAATATAGTGCAAAAACGATGGAAGCTATTAAGAGTATTTCGGTTAACGTATTTATAGAACGTGAATCATTTGGACTGATGCAAACCAAAAGATAAGATTTGAGTTAACAATGCAACATACAAGTCTGTTCATTCTTAAATTAGTGCAATATAGACTTCTAACTTTAAATTTCCTTTATCACTAGTAACGACGCTTTAAAGACAAACTGATAGATTTATTTACCAAGCATTAAACATTTGACAATCGGAATTTACATTTAAATAAATAAAAATTTGATAAGTTATAAAGTGACTTACAAGTCCCTAGGTGTTGTAAAATACGATAGATAAAACTGGATAAGACATCTTTCTCTCTCACTTAACTGTTTCGCAGATATACAATATACATGAATGTGTGTAATTTGTTTTAAATTTTGCATATAGTGGCCAAGAGATCTAATTACACAGTCTTACTTTTATGTTGATAGAATATAATTGTGCAGTTAGCTGGTACAGGACAATATACTGAAAGAAAGAGAAAATATAACGGACATAACAAAAATGCCACACTCAATGAAATACGGGCGCATTTATCACACAGCCAGGATAGAGATCTGACACTTCACCCTTAGCTTAAACATTAACGTCAGTAGCCTTAACCACTCGGCTACGTGTCTCAGTTATTTGTTTTTCTTCTTTCATTTTAGTTTTACTTATAATTTAATGATTTACTTCCACAAAAACAAGATCGTGTTACATATCTTTAAATACCAAATGAGCGTTTCAAATGCATTCAGTACAGGCCTGTCAAAAGTTTCACACTTAGGTAACGAATAGGAATGAAAGCTTGGAAACTGAGTGGCGAAATATGGACAGCTAGTAGGAAAAAAGTGCCCAGGTTATATAACAGCTGTCGTAAAACAATCGGGATATATCGAGATAAGGAGGACCGAGATGCCTTGTCAATTCAACAATAACACGTTAGCCGAGTGTTAAACTTTAGACGAGTATGACGTGCAGGTTTAGGCAAACAACATTGACCTGTCCGCTTGACCTTTAATTTTAATATTTATTATTGACCAGAACATTTATGTTTAGGACACACAGATGTTTATTCCGTTCTACATTTTGGGTAACATACATTGTTGATGTAAAAACAGCAAGACCTAAAACTACCTGTGTAATAAATATTCATAATAAAAGCTCAATCGTACAGGTTAATATTGTTTGCCTTGATACAACTTTAACATTGTGTCAATTCGGGTAATAATAGATAAGAATAAAGAACTGCCTCGGATCGATACACATATTTATGTCGGTATGTCTGGCGTACCTAACTACCACGTAGTTATATTTTTACTTCCTGGTCTAAACATAACTTTATTTTAAACTCGCTTTGTTTTCAATGTGTTATTTTATTTTTGTTTTCATACTTTATTTACCTGTAATTTATAATGTGACTTGTACATGTATATATCTGAGTTAGTACATGTACTTTATATTTATACTAGTTGGTACCATTTTTTAAAAAAATAGTTTTATTTTTTTAATTAATATTGTAAAAACCCGAAATATACCAGTCTATGTTCAAATGGTACCCCCACCCCCAAATCAAAGTAAAAATTGAAAACTCATGTGAACATGGAGAATGAGGCCGGGTAGGGTAAGCACCCCCTGTTTACCTAGATACACCTGTCACCTGTGTAATCGTTTATAAATTATTTCATACATTAATGTGTATTTGATTTGTATGCTATTTTTATAATGTCTTCATTATCAATACACTTGTTTTTAGTTTTTTTTTTTCATTCTTCAGAGCGTTGATGTAATCGGTCGATGGTTTACTACGCAATACAGTTTTTGATGCACCCTTCCAAAATAACCACCTCCCCTCTCAAATGAAAATATCTTAACCGGAGCGAAAAATTCACATTTGTATGCACTTCAGACTTCCTCTGCGTGCGGCATTACGTATCTGACCCCCCCCCTCCCCGCTGGTGAAAGTATCTTGACTGGGTACAGTTAGATATCATATAATGTTTTGAAAAAAATCACCTGTATAATGACTCTCACCAAAAATACAGTGGTACACATGATTTTTATTTTAGTAAACTATTTTGTTTTATTCAAAAATTTTAAATACTTGCGTATTATAATGAAATATTGGTGACTTACCTTGCAATATCAATGATCAAATGGCTAATAAAATCACTGATCTATTAATGTACATTTTACATTTTTAAAACTCCAGTTTTTACATAATATGTCAACACCAATATGCGACAGTTTTGCAGTACTCTTAAGCTGAACTAAGATATTTGCACGTTATGGATTAATTAAATAATTAACACAATTTGTTTCGTCGGCCACACGATCCTGCATTGACAACGGGAAATAACTCGACATGTTTGACCTGGTGACAATGAACTTATTGTTACGGTGGGGGGAATTATGGACCAAAATATTATTTTGTATTCCTTTGAATTGAATAAAATATTATCTTTAAAAACTTGACACAAACGGACTTTGTCTTTTCTTCTTAAATACAGACATGTTTTGTTTATTGAGATGTAAAGAGTCTACGGTGAAAACGGACGGATAAACATGTTAAATTTGTTGTATTTGAATGACTACCTGTTTAAACTGCATGTTTTTGTGTTTGTGCTTATACGGGTAAATAACTGATAAGACATGTTACGTAAAACGATATACACCTAAACAACCAATGTGATATCGATCTAAATCAATACCTTCATATTGTAATGTACCGTAAATACTAAATAAGTAACTTAAAACATTACTGTATTATGTTCTATATGACAAATCCATATGGTGTGGTATTGCTTACATTCATCTTTTTGATTGTCCAATTCGTTAAAGCAATTTGCTTGATCTTATGGCTTATCTTTATTCTTAAAACGTAAATTTTTTAATCGATTTTATCCAAAATTAATGGAATGACCCGTGCAATGATTAAATTTTAAAAAAAATCACATTATTAAGATATATTAATACAGAAATCAGGAAAAAAATTACTAACAGCGTCATAATAAGAAATTATTTTTTAATATTTTGAAATACTAATTGAATGAATGGATTTTTAGTCCAATTAGGAATATATCACTTCTATCGAGACGTCTCCAGCTACAGTTGAAGTGGCAGAATCATTTAATATTTGCAGTGCGCTGAGGGCAATGTGCGGGGATGGCTTTTTAATATACCACGCCTGCCATGACACGGGGCATAGGGTTTTAAGGTCTGAAGACTCCGCGACGTGACTTTTATTTCTAAATGACGAGTCCTTGCAAACAGAACCATTTCTGAATGACGAGTCCTTGCTGACAGAATTATCACTACTGATTTATTTTGCCAGATCCCCGCCTTGGTTTGGACCCATGACCTCCCACATATGAAGCAAGCATCAGTATATCTTGAAATGTTAAATAAAATATATTTCATCAGTTGAAAAAAGCCGTGTTTTGTTTACAAAGGTTTGATGCAAACATGGACGTGGTGCTTTTGTCAATAGACCACATTTGGAATTTGTACACAGGACCATTTTGTTATATGTATTATATTCATTGCCATTAATTTGATTTTACAACGAGATGAAATCATAGCTATATATAGGCTGGTATATTTTTGGTTGACCTTTTGGGATTTTAATTTGAACAAAGACCGGTATGTTTGTGGTTGATTTTAGGATTGTGATCTAAATATGGATCGGAATGTTTGTGATCGACTTTTTGACTTGAACATGGATCGTAATTTCTGTGGTCAACTGTTGGGATTGGAATTAAAAAAAATGGGCCGATATATTTGTGTTTGACTTTTTGGGGCTGTGTTTTTAATATGGACTTGTATATTGTGTGACTTTCTGGGACTGTAATTTGAACATGGATAGTTTTGTTTGTGGTTGAGTTTTGGGATTGTGATTTGAACATGGATAGTTTTGTTTGTGGTTGAATTTTGGGATTGTGATTTGAACATGGGCTGTGTAACACTATTATTGTTAAATATATAAATAAAAAGTTCTGTAACCCCATGTTTGAAATCCAAATGCTTTATTCTATCCTATTGTTGCTGGTATCTGTGTGTGGCCATGGTGTACAGAAGATGTATGCTGCGTCTCCACAGCTTTAGAGAGTACCGACTACATCTTGTCGGACTCCTTTCTGTGTACCATCTCCCCGCTAGAGTTGTATGAACCAGTGAATGTGTGCAAGCAACCAGGTGTGTGGACCTGAATGCCTTTTATGGGCAGTACACAAGCGATTCCGAGAACTGTGCATTGGTAAATCAATTAGAGATGTATTAACTACTGTTACAACAAACATTCCATCCCTTAACTGGACAGTATGGCCGGGACCTGTTTATGCTTTAGCAGCTTAGGGTAATTAACTACAGGGCATCTTGCTTTATCTTAGCAGCAGGAGATCATATCAATCAAAGCATGTTATAAATAGACACACTGCCTTTAATATATAGTAATCAATACATCAGTGGATGACACCACTTCATAATATTTGAGAACTGACCAATACAACTAATTATATAAAACTTTCTAGCTTTTAAAATTTCTATAACGGCATATATATTGTTACAGGCTGATATATTTGTGTTCGACTTTTTAGGATTGTAATTTGAACTAAGACTGGTACGCTTGTGGTTGATGTTTGAATTGCGATCTGACATGGATCGGAATGTTTGTGATTGACTTTTTGAGATTGTGATTTGAACATGAATAGTTTTGTTTGTGGTTGAATTTTGAGACTGACTTGAAAATGGATTGATTTGTGTGGTAAACATTTTGGATTGTGATGAAAACATAGGCCTGGTATGTTTGTATTTGTCGTTTGGGACTTAAATGTCAGGACTGGAATACACGTATATGTGCTTGGCTTTTGGTATTGTGATTTAAACATGGGCTGGTATATTTGAGTTTGACTATTGGGATTGGGATTTGAACATGGGCCGATATGTTTGTGCTTGGCTCTCGGTATCGTGACGATTTGAATATGAGCTGGTATATTTGTATTTGTCGTTTGGGACTTAAATGTTTGAAGTTAAATTCTGGGATTGTGATTTGAACAAGAACTGGTAGATGTGTGCCTAACCTTTTGGGTTTGTTATTCGAACCCGGACCGATATGTTTGTGGTCCAATTTTGGGATATGATTTGAACCTGGACAGTAATTTTGTGGTCGATTGTTTGGATTATATTTACACTTTGTGCTGATCCTTCCGGAGCACCCGGCCCCACTCTCTCGGTGGAAGTTCGCGTATTTAACCTTACTTGTTTCAAAGTTTTTACTTTGCTCCTGTGATTCGACTCGGACATGAAGTGGTATGTTAATAATGTCATTTAATCCTGAACTAAATTTCTATCCTCTCAGGAAATTTTTAAAAGTTATTTTTGTCATCTTTTAACTACATGCAAATAGTGTTTCTATTTTGTAAAATATTATTAAGTTAATGTGTAGAAGTATAAGTTAATTAATCGGGAAGTTGAAATATTACAATTTTTAAAATAATGCGGAGATTAAATGCAGCTGGCCTTATTGGTTCAATTATAAGAGTAGTAACGGTAAAGGGATTTGAACATTTTTTTCTTATTGAAAATAAACCCTTTACTTTACTTTTATTAAACAATTTGAGAGCATGCATGTCATTTTAAAGTGATATTGCTAAGGAATTCTTGGATGTCCTAAAATAAATTTAATAACAAAGACTTGAAACGTTGCCAAATAGTTAAAATTAAACAGTCATTTATTACGACACAGCTACATTTAAATTGACCCATGTACTGATTGAAATTTGCCTAACTACTGGTGCATATTGTGGACTAATTGGACGCATGTAAATACAAACACACCTGAATAAAAGACCAACGATATCGCTATATAAAGACCACATGCCCCCCCCAGTCCCCCCTCATTTTCCTTCTTCCAATTAATCTTCCAATAGTTGAAATCATTATGATGTGATTATTTATTTGTTTTGTTTTTAAAAAAGATTAAAAATTCAAGGTGTTATTTGGAGACTGGTTAAGACATAACGTTTGGTTAATTTGTAAAAAAAATTTGTATTTTAAGTTCCATAAAAGATTGCCAAAATTAGCTTAATTAAAGCGAACGAATTTTTAGTTAAAAAATAATTGTGAAACTTGTGCCTGTTCTAAAAGGTAAATAAATTATATCGAACTTGCAGAAAGGGATTACCTGTCTTGAACACAAGTCAAATGTTATGCCAAATGTATATAAAAGACCACCGTTCCAGAGCAAGCGGTCGTTGTGCGTGTTTTACTAATTTTGTTAAGTTTTTCCACTTTGTTCTGTGGAGTGTGATCGGTATTTTGGTTTTTTTTTTTTTAGACAAGCACTTCATTATATATAAACAGGTACGAATCTAATGCTATTGGAGAATATAACATATTACCAATTTGTAACACTAAACGACCGTTTCTTTATCCTAACATTACACTCATTTATTACCGGTGGCCGATAAATACACACATTTGATTGATAAATACGATGGTTTTTTTTTCAAAAAAATTGATCCATACTCTTACATGTCGTCTAAATTGGCGATTGGAAACAGATTACACTTGTTTAAAAGAAAACAAGTACATTTGTATCAATTTACAGTGCTTACAATAATATATATATATATATAACATTGATACATTTCTTCAAAATACTGTACTTTAAAATTCTACTAATCAGAAATTCATTCTTCGTAAAGAAAAAAGTCAAACAATTGTAATTTTGAAACATGCATTCAGTGTGAAAATATTATGTTTTATTCACATTTTATAATTTCATTAAAACATTCATAAGGGTGCATCCAATTTATATAGGTAGTTTTAGGATAAGCAGGTAATTAAACAACTAGTGTGTACACATGACATTCAAAGCAAACATCTGTAATCCCTAAACAGGAGGTGCTTACCCTTCCGGAGCACCCGGCATCACTTTCCTGGTTGAAGTTCACGTGTATATTCTAATTTGTCAGTTCCAAAGTTTTTACTTTGCTTCTGGATTGTGATTCAAATATGGATTAGTATGTTTGTTTTTGATTAAATGCACTGATCCATGATAAATATTTAAAGTAAAGGTCAAGCGGACAGGTCAATATTGTTTACCTATAAGCCTTATTTTACAAGATAAAACATAATACTTTCAGTTTTGTATTTATTTTATTTTATGAAGGGAAATGCGTTTATCATAAAATATCAAAAAATAAAATAATTTGTCTAATATAAAAATAATAATTCTATGAATGATATCGAATAATCTATATAACATTAAGAAATCGATGAGTTTTATCCACAATGTGTGCTGTTCTTCGCTTTTACAATAATAGTATGTATGCATCAAATCTTTTTAATAATAAGTTTGCTTCGCCTTGCGACCTTAAAAACATAAGGCCTGATACAATTTATGAAAATGAAAGACATATCATTTACGAAATACACTTCTAAGCTTTGGATAAAACATAAGAAATTTTCAGTCTTGCCATAAGATAACTTCTATTGCCGGTGATACTAATCCACGAATGCACCACTTAGATTTGTTGAAAAATGTATTTTGGACAACTCCATTTAGTATCGTTTATAACTTTTTGGAATTTCATACTCTGTGTTCATCTCTTGGGCATTGCTTCCTATAAACAAGAAAAAAAAAACAAACCAAAAAACAGATGCATGCTTTTGAGTGGGGGGGGAGAGGGTGAGTGGAGCAATGACGTTTTAAGTCCCAGTTACGCGTACCGAGACAACAGTAGTACCAACATTAAACTACCAAGCGACAGCAAGCAGACAAGCTTCTTTACTTTATGAACTTTAGAGTACGATTCGAACATAAGCAGTGAAATACATTGTGATATGTAGGCGCGAAATTCAGACAATTTGAGCACCGACCACAATCTTATAAAGTAACACCCACCAAACTGCATGAAATAATAATTATAAGTGAATAATATAATAAAATGCGTTTGATTAAAGATGTATTATCACGAAAAGGAATAAAAAGGAAGGAATGTAATAATTCTGATACAGCTTCATTGACGAGGAACTGTATGGGTGATATTGCAGCTTGCTCATTTTTTGAAAGTAGCCCAACAGTTTTCGAATCCCGCCGTAAAGAGTACACTATACTAGTTGTGAATTTTCAAATTTTAACTTGTAGGCAAAATAAGGCAAAAGTATATTAAAATTAAATGTTAAAAAAACCCACACAAATATTACGTGTTTTGCATTTTTGCCTTTATACGTTTGAACTTGTCATTTGTATTGAAAACCGTATTGATAACAAGGAATGCCATTTTTAAGTAAAATGTACATACTTGAATCCGTTAATACTTGATATGTATTACGTTCTCCATTTCTTTGTGAACCATCCAGTCTGTCATAAGTAGGGACTTTTCTATACAAAATGTAAAGACGATACTTTAATATTAATATCAAACAATTGCAAATTGTGTTTCATCTAGCAAAAGCATTTATCAATCTACCTTGAAGTATACCAATCACAAACATACTAATCAATTTTTAAATCAAAACCCGAAAGCACAGACAATACTTAGAAACTAGAAAAACTAGCAAAGTAAATCAAATACGCCGACTTTTATTAAGGAAATAAGGCAGGGAAGGGTAGGAACCTTTATGTGAACTAGCTACATGCGCCACGTGTGAAATCGAAATTAAGAAAGAATATACATGTACACATGTACCCAGGGTAATTTTTGATATAGAATCACAATATGATATAACAATCAATAACTGCCAAGGGCGTAGCTGGGCATACGTATATAAGACCGTGCGTAAGTTAATTTCGTCAAATATCATATTTCAAAATGTTAAAAATAATTATATGACAGCTTTATTTTAAAACTTGAAAGCAATACAAAATTTAACCCTCGAAACTTAAACTATTATAATAAATGAAACAATTTATGCATATGAAACAATATACAATTTAGTGGTCGTTCGAAATCCTGTGTTTAGTCGAATACTAAAATTTATCTGATTTAATCTAATTTTTTTCTTGTAGATAAAGGTAGAAATTTGTTGTAATTTTTCAAAATTTCCAGGAAGAGCATGCCCTCATACCACCTAGAAAAAAGCTTCGACGCATTTTCACGATCACAGTGCGTAATTAACCAACATGCTTAGCTACGCCCCTGACTGAATAAATTAATATGGACTTACTGTAAATGTTGTCTTGTAGCGTTGCCTGAAATAAACAAACACATAGAGATATAATCATAGGAAATCGAAGAATCAATATAACCTATCTAAACCGATTGAATTTTTAAAAACCATCCCATGGCAAATACCTTATATGGATATCATTAACTGAGATGGCAATTAAAAGTATTATAAGATAAACTGTATTCATAAAATCGTCTGCTTTTTCTTTTAAATTTCCAATTAAACTTTGCTTTATCGTTTTAAGTATTGTCTTAAGTGAATTTGGTAAAATACATAATTGTTCTTTTATTTTTCATGTCAACGTTAAAGGGATATTTGGTTTTACAATTTTTGTCTTAGAACTACTTGATGGGGAAATTTATTTCGAAACAAACCACTGCGTTAGCGCAATCGGTAGATTGCTTTCTCCGTAAGTATTAGGTCGTGTTTTTGAAGCCAGACCAGGCCTAGCCAAAGGTTTAAATGTGGAAAGTAACTGTTCTTTCGCCAAGATATCGGTATCATGGAACAAAGAACACAGTTCATTAGAATATGATCTTAAATTGAACGAGATCCCGTGTCACGATAGACTTTGAACGCTAAAGACCCCTGCTGTATAATGCCATCAGCGTAACACAAAGGCAAAATTTTTGTATCTTCGCCCATAACTGGTAACTTCTCGATAAAAGTAATATACTCTTGACAGAGACGTTAAAGACAATTACCCAATCAACTCTAATTCAGACACGACCGTCTAGTGCTGCAAAATTGAAACCAGTTTAGTAATAATTACAATCACAGGGAAGTATCTCTTATTGGACTATGCAATCCAGGGGATATTATTAAGCTGGGAGACAATACATGGTCAACATATTTGAGGGTTAACATTCGTTTTTAATCGTAGGTAAGGACTGTGAAAGTAGGATAGGTAAAATAGTTTGAGCAGCTCATACATTGATGAACGATTTTAAACATCAAACTTTAAACTTATACCAGTGAAGTCAGAATGGTAGCTTAGAAAGGGTAAGAACCTCTTTCTAGCTAGACTGACCCACTATACTACATCACAACCAAAAAGAAAAGTAAAGACTTTGAAAGTTTTCAAATTAACTGTACCAAGGAAACTTTCAACAGGGGATTGAAAGTACCTCCAGTTAAGCTATTTATAAAAATTACAACAATACAAAAATTACATGCGTGACTGGCCTTAAAGATATAAGGATGATATGTTTTGAGTGGCCCATACATTTCGATCCAGATTGTTTTTTATTCATGTTATTTGAACCTCAATATAATGCCATCCTGTGCGTAATGGTCACTTTAACTGGTTTCCTTAGGTGGCCTTATGGACAGGTTTGATCTTAAAAACTTTGGAACTGGTAAATTAGGTAATTAGGTTAACAGAATAAAATATGATGAAATCCATATGGTGTGCCAAATTAGACCTCGGTCCGATGTCGGATATGAGGTCTCGGTCAGATTTAGTATATGATATGGATTTAACTATGTATTAATCTATATATTATCAAAAACAAACATACACGTTTATGTCCTAATCACAATAAATATTCCTATCTTACCTGTACTTGAAATCACATTATATACACTAACTTCTGATATTGCTACCCTGCTATCAAGTGTTTCGTATGCCATGTTTTCTCTAAAATACAATTGAATACTTTAGTTCAAATGTAATTTCACGTTTGATGTAATCCAATTGAAAGGCATGTTGCGATGTTTTCATTTAAAACTGTCTATCATATAGTCTTTATAAAACGAAACATCGATGACAATATACCATTCGAATTTGAACCGATATAGACCTTTTAGTGATATCGGATAATAAATTTTGGTCATGTGACCAGCATAAATTTGTGATGTTTAGATACAATAAAAACCGGATTTATTAGACAATGTTAAATGACGTCACAGGATGATTCGTTATATGACGTTAAATGACTGTTATTTTAAATTTTAAATAATAATTACTGAATGATTTTATATATATATTATATGATGGTTATACTTACTGACGATATTGGTTGCTAGCAGCGGCTTCTAGAAATAAACATAAAATATAAAAGCTCAGTTTAAGATTTCAAATAGCAATTTGAAATCAAATCTTAGACAAAAATTAAAAATAATAATAATAATAATAAATAATAATAATAATAAAAATAATGATTTGTTTAACTGTCTACATAAAAACATAACTGCAACATTTTACATCTCTCAAAGTTACTTACTGTTATAAACCTTTATGTCTTGGTTTTATCGTCTGCATTGACTTCTATCGGTGATAGTGTTCTACTTTATATGTTATTCAGTTAGATTTTACCTCAATTTTTATGTAATGCATATGTTTTACTCACTTTTCGTTTTGTTATGTTTGCGTCTGTAAATGATGTAAATAACTAAAATAACTAGTGTAACAGTGAGTGCTATTGACGTCACTCCACCTATAATGGCGCCGATCAGAAGCCCGATATTCGTGTTGTCTGCACCTAGAAAATAATGTACAAATTGTAGGAATACAAATTATTTCAAACTATAATCACATAATTGCCAATTTATAGCAAATTAAAAAAAACCGATCAGAATCCCGATATTCTTGTTAACTGTACCTAGAACGTAATGTGTAAATTGTAGAAAAACAATCTGTTGCAAAGCATGAAATCATGTTTGACAATTGTAAAGTAAGTATATGACAAGAAATATCACATCTATGTATATTTACAGTACATGACAATTTAGAATGGAATTACTATTACGTGCATTACAATGCAATTTCTTTTATTATTTTGGATTTATTTGGCGTCCCATAGTTCAATCTTCCTTTAATCTTGATTTTGATTACACGGGTGACAGGTAGCGCTATCATAACAGGTTTTGATTTGTGTGAGTATGTGTATGTATAGCTTGTTCATTTGAAATTTCGAAATCTATCAAATCTTAAGCAATGTATAGGGAGACATTTTTATCATAAGTTATCTACTACAAAACTAACAATACGAAAAAAATCTGGTGATATTTAGTGACATCATATTTTGGCATTTTTTGTCACTGATAGACCAATGAGGTCAATGTATTCTGTACTATGGAAGATACCACATAATGCCTAAGTACTTGCCACCAAATCCGGAGCCAGTTGGTTGTGTAGTTGGAGCTGAAATATCACAAAAGAAACGACTGGTATTAACTTTCATACAGTGCTTACAGTAATATTGACTGAAATCTAATGAAAAGAAAAATATTCTAAACGAACAGAATTACAATAAAATATGCATTCGAGACTGTTTGGAAGCTAATAATTTAATACAAATAAAGGAAACACGTATAAAACAAGTATCGATTCAATATCCTTAAATAAAATAAATTCTGATCTAAGTACGAGTTAACCCAAAAAGTTCGAATGAAAGAACGAACGAACACGGTTTCAAATCAGAAAGTTCGCGATAACAGGACTCATTTAACCTTTTGGTCAAATAAAAATAAAATTTTCGACACATCGAATTTTGTGGTAAATTGGTACTGTTTATTGATTAATTTTTACTGTGTCAAATTTTCGTGGTTAAAGATGACTAGTGTATTTGGGGTCTTCTCGAGCAACCTTACATTTGTCTCAAAACGCTGTATCTTCGCAGAGGTTTTATTTTCGCGAGAACACACTGGCTCGCGAATATAGCGAAAATAAAACCACTGCGAAATATAAGCATTCTACAGTATACCAGCAACAAATACAATTGTCCAAATTACAATTTAAAAGCAAGGTTTTCAGTTCTAAAGTTTGATCTTGCTTCTGGATTGTGATTCAGATATGTATGAATATGATTGTTTTTTTATAAAAAAACTTCTTAGATGTCCAATTAGGTGTTACACGTTAATTTCCAACATTTTTTGGTTCGGAAGAGTATATCCTGTGTAGCTAGTTACATCCGCCGAGAGTGTATATTGTATCAAAAACAAACCATACTTATCCATGACAAAATCACAAACCAGATTTAAAAGAAAAAAATGTATTTTACACATATTTCGCCCACTTTATTATTACTGCAATATATTTACAGGTTTATGTTATGTTTAAAAAAATCCAAAATGTCCTTAACATATGTTGAGTTGTTATACATACCAACTTCTATACTTTTTTGTTGTCTTACAGTTCCTTGTCCACAGATGCCACTATCTCCAGGGGCTGTGATTTGACAAAAAAATAAAGTATCTGTGTCGGTGTTAGCCACTTGATAAACCACTGTACTCGTCCGTTCAAACTGACAACTTGTTGTTGGACTTGATCCTACAGACTGTGCATTGGACTGCGAAATTGACCTGAAATTATTATCGGTCTCCAAATCTGTCGGATTAAAGTCCCCACTTCTTTGTATACACCAAGTTATCCTTGGTGGGTCAGTGTATGCTCCTACGGTGCCTGTACAAGATAATGTGATGTTTTCTCCTTTTGAATACTGTCCTGCTGCCGAGGGCAACGGAGAGATCTGCATGTCATTCATTCTGTCTGGTAAAACTTGAATTTAAAAACGTAAATAATATGGTGTGTGGCATATAATATATATGACTCTTTAAAAAATAAACAAATACACAGATACATAAATAAATGAATAAATAAATAAATAATAAATAAATAAATAAATAAATAAATAAATAAATAAATATATAAATAAATAAATAAATGCATTATGACATGTGCAATGCAAATTTAAAAACATATAAGTTACTATTAAAATAGGGTTCAAAACTGTAACGGTGTTTAGTTTTAAGTTCTTTAAGAAATGTTCTCCAACAAAACATGATTACCTTTTAGAAGTACTAAGCGTAACAGCTCGCGTGAAAGGCCACGTGTTAAATATTGTATGATGAATTGGGAATTTTCTTAAGATTGTAATTTCAAATGTAAACAAAAGGATACTATAGATACAAATTTGTAAGTTTTTTACGTTTGTTATAAAGTTGAAGAAATCGATGTATTTTGCATGTTCTTTATTTGCTTTTTGAAAAATATACCTCATATACGGATAACAGTAGAGCTTATTTCTACAAGTGAACTATAAAGAATAACTAATCCATGTCCATATCGGAATCCCAGAGCAACAGCCGCCGAATATGTAATCCAGATTGAGAGTGAACAGAAACAGGTAACTATTGGACCTCTGATATAACAACAGAGACACCTTGCTTACCAGCAATACTGTGATGATGTCCATAACTAATGTTTAAGTGCCCTGACTTTTGTCAATAGTTTTGAATCGGAGGTGTTGTAGGCCTTCATATATTAATTTTATGACCATCATCACACTATTGTTTAAATGTTTGATGTTTCTGTAATAAAAATAACCCTGGATATGTTTGACTTCCAGAGTTTCACTTAGCTTGCTTAACTCGTGGTGCTTAACCCTCCGTCTAAATAAACCAACTGAATACCTTAAACATATGTTTCAATTCATATTATTTACGTTTTATGGTTTAGTGATCCTTTTAATTTCAAATTTGGTTCGACAAGTGACAAATGTAGCCAGCTAATCAAGATATGCTCACCTGTCCGTAGCACCTGGTGCAGCTATTCCGGCGATTTATAATTTTAACCATGCATTAGAATGGCCGTTTTTGTTATAAAGGCGACTGTTTATCCTCCCCTGCAATTTCATTCCGAAACATATAAGCAACCATGTGACTTACCGACAACAGTAATATTATGTGATACTTCATTGTTAGGTACTGTATTGAAACCAGAATCTAAACCTTGAACTCTACACGTATACATGGCTTCATCATTACATTGTGTATTATTGGTCTCTATTGTTACTCTTAGTTCTGATGATGATACTACTGATAGATCAGGAGTATTAGTTGTGGCACGACTCTGGACACTGGAATCTCGCCAAGTAACGGATGATTGTCCATTAAGTATCCCAACATTTACCATTGGCTGATTACTTTTCAAAATAGATACGGCATTAATCTGTGCATACAGTGAACCTGCCGGTTGACAACTAATCTGAATTATTTCAGTATTTAGGATAAATCTATCTGGAGCAGTAATTCTAGCATTCTGTCCATTAGCTGCAAAAAATGATTTTTATTATGATTCATAATTAAAACACAAAACTGGTAAATACCCACATCACAATTAAAAAACCAAATCAAAATAATTCGTTTTCAATTTTAGTAACACACTTGGTGATTGTAGCTAACAAGACAGCCAGCCTCCCTTCAATGATTAATATTAAAATATGAAACGTCAAATTCAAATAAATTGTTGACACAGGTATATTACAAGCCTATGCTTATCAAGACCATAAATAAATTTATGACCGGCATCACAGTATTGTTTGATGTCTTTGTGTCCAGGATTGCCCTGGATATATTTGTCACCCCATAGTTCCATGTTTCTTTCACAGAATATTGATTCCACACGTGGCGGGTGGAGCTAGCTAAACAGGAGATGATAACTGTTCCAGAGCACCCAGCCTAACTTCCCTGGTGGGGGTTCGTTTGTCTAACCTAAATTATCGGTTTTAAAGTTTTTACTTAATCTCTATTTTAAAATTTTAAAACTGTTCTCAATAAATAATCCGCTCCCTATTTCTCTCTCTTTCTCTCTCTCTTTTTATCTCTCTCTTTCTCTCCTTTCTCTATCTCTCTCTCTTACACACACACCCCCCACACATATATATATATATATATATATATATATATATGTGTGTGTGTGTGTGTGTGTGTGTGTGTGTGTGTGTGGTTCTTGATAAAAATACAAACGATGAATAAAATTAAGACACGGATATGTACCCCCTTTTGGGAGTCACAATTCAGGTTAAAGTCTTAATATGTAGCTAGAGGAGTTCGTCGTATCTTTTATTACGAGATCACTGGGATAGATGACATTCACATAATCTCCAAATGAAGGAATGTTAAGACAGATTCTCTCCATTCCATATTTAGGTAGGTTTTGCATTAGTTCTGCAGTTAAGTTACATGATTTGTAAATATCCGGTACGGTAGGAAACATACCGGTTGGGTCGTCCGCCGAACCTGATATATTTTATACATGTAAGATTTTACCATACATATGACCCAGTTCTATTGCAAAAAAATAGAAAAAAAGTTGTCGACGTATGTGTCTGCTAGACATGCACGGGAACAAATATCTGTCACTTTGACACGCATACGGTAAATGAATAATGTATTCTAGACATGCATACGGTAAACAAATAAATGTCCTCTAGATAAAAATATTTGTAGCCGAGAAATGGATTTGTTAAATCAATATATGTTACCTAGATGGCTACAAGTCTGTTAAGACAACAATACTCATCAATAAAATTAACATACTGATATTAAAAGTGTTTGTAAATTGATGTTATAATATTATAATTACCCGTTACTCCAAAATATAACAAAATTACAACAAGATTCAACTTATCCATTTTTTTCACTTCCTTGTTGTTACGTTTTAGTGACTGTATACTCTGCATTTACTTAATTTATATATATATTCTATTCCTATTTTAAAGTCACTCAAGTGTGGTAATCTGTTATATTTATAATCAACAAGTACACTCATGTATAGGGAATAGTGCTTATCATGGATGACATACATTGACTACTTACCTTTTGGGTATAGTTCATAAAGTTTAAGCGTTCCATTAAAGATTGTCAAACTTAGAATGAAAGCAATTCTTAGTTGAATAATAGTTGTGAAACTTGAGCCTGGTTTAAAAAGCCAATAAAAATGTATGGATTTTGCTTTTTATTGATGTTATTCGAACACGTAGAAAAGGGTAAGCTGCCCTTCAACACAAATAAAAGTTTATCCAAAATACTTTTAATAACGTAAATTGGCACTTTGTAGGGGTTCACACTTAAGATTCCAGAGCATCAGAACCTGATGTAAGTATACATGTTGAACTACTTTTGTCATTTTTTAAAAGTGTTTTACTTTGTTTTGTGGATTGTGATCGGTATTTTGATTTTATTTTGACAAACACTTTAGTACATATACAGAGTTCGGTACTAATACTATTGAAAAATGTGACATATTACCTGTGTCAATTTTACAACACTAGACGACCGTTTGTATATCTTACAATTACACCCATTTATTATCAGGGGTCTATATAAACACACATTTGAAAATTAAACACGAGCCTTATTTCATAAAATGGATCATAAACCCTTACATGTCGTCTTATGTGGCGATTGAAAACTGATAAGCATAGGGGTATAAAAAGTCAGGATATACTATGCAGTTGTTGTCATTTAAAATGTACAAAATATAAGTACATTTGAACTAACTTGCAATGGTTACAATAAGTGTAAGAAATTATGCATATATATCAGAGAGAAATGTCTATAATTATTACCATTTAGAAATCTGTATTCAGTGTGAAAATATTATGTATTATGCATATTTTGTCATTTATACGTCCATTGATTGTAACTTATCGTGACATGGACCTGAAGCCTTTAGCCAATACACATGTATAGATGTACAATCCTTTCACGCCATATATATGAATGCAAACAACACTGAACTTGCCGTATGACGTTTTATTAATATTCATATATGATGGTTCATCCGATATTTAGTGATTATTAAACTAGTGTATACACAGAACACTTGATTATTGTTCTCATTATTCATTATGTAGACGAAGCAAACATTTGTATTCTCTATACATAAATGTAATGGTCCTTGATAAATTTTGAAATTAAGCGGAAAGGTCAATGTAGGTTACCTATAAGCCATATCTTACTAGATAAAACATCATACTTTTATTTTGATTTTTTTTATTTTAAGCTGACAATGTGTATAGTATAAAATATTTAATAGTAAAAATAATAATTTTATAAGGAATCTCGAATAATTTATATATCACGTTAAGACACCGATGCGTTTGATCCAAAATGTATGCTATCTTTTGCTTCAATAACTGTATATATCAGTATATTCTTAAATAAAAACTATGCTGCGTCCTGATACGTAAAAGAAATAAGGTAATATATAATTTATGGAAACGGAAAATGTGTTAAGTATAAATATATAATAAAATAAATTTGTTCAATATTAAATAATAATTCCATGAATAATATCCAAAAAAAAACTATATTTCACGTAAAGACATCGATACGTTTTAACCGCAATGTGTACTGTTCTTCGCTTCAACAACAATGGTACGTCCGATGTTTTAATAATAAGACTGCTTCGTCCTGCGACCTTTAAGACATAAGGCAGTTTATAAAAACGGAAGAAATATCATACACGAAATACAACAATCAGCGTTGTAGAAAAATATAAGCAGTGTCCTGTCTTGTCGTGAAGTTAACTTCTATAACCGACCATACAAATCCACGAGTTCACTACTTAGCTTGCAGAAAAATATTTTTTGGACAACTCCATTAATTATAGTTAGTTACTGTTTGGAATATCATACTCTGTGTTCATCTCTTGGGCATTGCTTCCTATAAAGAAGAAAACAATATATATATATATATAAATACATGTTGTCAGTGGAAATCGTAAGTGGGGTAATTGTTTTTACGTCCCAGTAACATTTATCAAGGTAGTCAGTTCTAGTATGATGAGAAAACCGGAGTATCCGAATAAAACTACTAAACGATAGCAAGCAGACAGACTTCTTTACATTAAAACTATCCAGATCTAAATTAAGGCCGCAAAATGCATGTTAATTTGTAAGCACACTCTTCAAACTTCTAGCACCGACCCACACGCTTTTGAGTAACACCCACCAAACTATACTAGCAACAAAAAGTCATTAAACATAATTAGAAGTTACTTATATTATGTAATGTGGATGGTTTAAGATACATTTTTCATGAAAGGAGATTGAAAGGAAGGAATGTAATAATTCTGATACAGCTTCATTGACGAGGAACTGTCTGGGCGATATTGCAGCTTGCTCTGTTTTCAAGTAGACAAACAGTGTTTAATTCCCGCCGTAGAGAGTATACTTTAGTATTTGCGGATTTGTAAATTTTAACTAGCAGCAAATTTTGGGAATAATATATTTAAAATAAATAAATAACAACAACACAAAATATATTACGTATTTTTTTGCAATTTTTCGCCTCAATGCATTTGAACTGTTCATATGTATTAATACTCGTATTGATAACGACAATAAGAATGTCATTTCTAAAGTCAATTGTACATACGTGAATCTGTTAATATTTGATATGTGTTACGTTCTCCATCTGTTTGTGTACCATCTAGTCTGTCATATGTAGGAGCGTTTCTATAAAATATATAAAGACGAAGACTTAATATTGATATCAAGTGTTTTCATATTGCGACTTTTTTGCAAATACATTAATCAATCTTCATTGAAGAATACAAATCACAAACATAACAATCAATTTTCAAATCAAAACCCTTACCCTTCCGTCGCACCCGGCCTCACTTCCCTGGTGGAAGTTCACGTGTCTAACATAACTTGTCAGTTCCAAAGTGTTTACGTTGCTTCTGGATTGTGATTCGGACATGGATTAGTATGTTTGTTTTTGATTTGAAACTGGCAAAGTCAATCAAATTAAACACACCGACTTTTATCAGGGAAATAAGACCGGAAAGGGTAAAACCTTTATGTAAGCTAGCTACACCCGAAACGTGTGAAATCGAAATTAAGATAGGAAGTGACATGGAACTATGGGATGTCATATGTACTCAGGGTAATTTTGGATACAGAGACATCATACAATATAACAATTGATAACTACATAAATTAATACGGACTTACTGTAAATTTTGTCCTGTAGCGTTGCCTGAAATATACAAAAGCATAGAGATATAATCATAGGAAATCGAAGAATCAATATAACCTATCTAAACCAATTAAATTTTAAAGACCATCCCATGGCAACTGCCTGCCTTTTATGGATATCATTAACCGAGACGGCAATTTAAAATATTATAAAATAAACAATATTTATAAAATTATTTACTTCTTATTTTTAATTCTCCAATTAAACTTTGCTTTATCGTTTAAGCATTGTCTTATTCTAACATATCAAAAACAAAGAAACAAGTCTAATCACAATCCATATCTATATCTTACCTGTATTTGAAATCACATTATATACACTGATGAAAATTGCTCTTTAACCATGTTATTTTACTCAACAACTGTGAAAAAAGTAACAGAAGAAGTACTGGCGAGATGCGGGAACAAGTGGCCAGAATACACAATACATGGTATCTCTCTCTCTCTCTCTCTCTCTCTCTCTCTCTCTCTCTCTCTCTCTCATCACATGACACTAACATACGTTTACAATCTTATGCTAGACAATATTGAGACGTGCACAAAATAGCTTAAGTTTGCAAGTACATCGTACACTTATCGATGTCAATTTGCAATCGGAATAACAAGTAACGCATTGTGGTGTCTGTCTGTCTGTCGAAAATTGTCTTTTCAAAATGCATAAACATATAAAAATGTTTTACGAGACACCAACCACAAAAATGTACATATTGTGTACTAAACAAATAAAATACGATAATAAAATAAACCATGTTAATGCACAGTCAAGATTCTTGGATTTATATCGAGACAGCCAGTTCTAGGACAGTAAAATGGATTTATTTTATAATCCAGTCTAGATTTTTCGGCAAGTTTGGGGGAGTGAAATGGAAAATTGAGTGGGGTTTATGATCCAGTCAAGATTCTTGAAACTATAAAGCAATCGGATTGACATACTTTCTCACACTCAGATCTTCCTAGATTGTGATTCAAATCTAGACAACAGAAGTTGTGTGCCATCAGACTAGCACTTCAGATTAAGTCTGAATTAATCATTTAACAAATCCTGAGTATGAACAGAAACGGTCCATAGTGTGTGTGTGTGTGTGTGTGTGTGTGTGTGTGTGTGTGTGTGTGTGAATTTAGGTAATAAATAACATCTTTCTATTACACTGATTTGCATATTTTGTTTTATTTTAGGGGCATTACACAGATATTTTAAATCCCTACGGGATAGCCATAACCGAACTGAAAAGGGTACGGCCAGTCGACATAAAGAAAGGGCTAAGAGAAGAAATGCTGTCGTGGCAGTAAGTATTTAGAATGAATGTTTTCAAGTACTTAAAATTTAAATTTACGACAAGAATGCATGTCTAGACCTGTTAACTTGATTGGTAATCGGGATATTCTGACTTTCAAAATACAGACGATACTGTGTGGGAATTCGGAACACATAAGAATATTTTTCTTTCGCGGTAAAACCAAACTGCATAAATAATAACAAATTACAAAAATCTAAATCGAGTGAAAGATCACCCAATTAATTGCTGTTGTTGTCATGTTGTCATATGAAGACAACCTAGACACCTAGGAACTGAGCAAAAGTGTAAACACTGAGTGAAAATATGTAGTATTTTGTGTACAATTATTGTCTGTTGATGGGGTGAATATGAAATTATACAGACCTAATAAAGTAATATTAATCTTTTGATTGATTGGATGAATATGACGTCATAGTTTTCGGAAAATCCCGGGCAATTTTATTATTGATCTTAAACTGGTTGACGAAATTCTGTTTCTATTTATAGTGTTTTTAACTGGCCATGGTCGGCAAACCGTATACGTATATGGACTTTTTGATGCATTTTTCATTGAATATCGCTATATGTACCACTGAAATTGACAAATCAGATAAACGGAAACCACTCAGTCATATAATAAATTAAAATATTTTATGTTTATTTGAATTGATCACTCAGAATTATTTATGATGAAGATTTGAATAGTCAATAAGTTTATATGGACTGTTTACAAGATTTAAGGTTCTTTTAATGATGATGATGATGATGATGATGATGATGATGATGATGATATATCTAATAAACATACGGAACTTAATCATTGCAATATTCACATACAATAAGGCTTAAGCAAAGATGTAAGTGGTACATAAGGTAATAGACGAACGTTTTATATAATTACAGAAACAAAAGAGAAGAATACAGGCGTTGGAAAAAATAGGGTGGCCGGAAAGAAGGATTAAAAAATTAAGACCGGTACTAGAAGATCTAGAGTACATTTCGTCTGATGAAGAGGGAGATCCGGTCACCCGAACCAGAAAACAAGGGTACTGGCTTGGGAAAGCAGTGCCCTAGCTAAATACAAAAGTTTATTGGATGCTTTTTATTTTAAAAAAGTGGCTAAGGCCAAACAGTTGTTTATGTCATTTAAGCAGGTGAAGGATGATACTTGTAGAGCATCGGCCCGAGAAATCCCAGATGAGGCAGTGTCATGGACACTGAAGCAAAATAACTCGGCGGCCGATGACTCAAATTTATTTGAGTAATTTCTCCAACAGGCCCCAGTTTCACAATCATTCCTTTATTAATCTTAATAATTTGTTGGTTTTTAAGATATTAAGGCATTGATGGTGTTCTTTTGAAGTCCTCAAGATCTCGTATAGTTTAAAATATTTGTATTTAGATTTGTCTAAAATAATATCAGTAGTTTTATAAAACGATTATACAAATTTAATAATTTTACTCAGGGAAAGTTTAATTAGGGAATGATTGTGAAATTTGGGCCAGTTCTTGTACGGGAGTGTATTATGGTAACTTTTCCACTTCACTTTTTCTATTTTTGACACTTTTAACTGTAAAATTGACACTTTTAACTGTAAGTTTATACTTTAAACCTAACGATTTACACTCGTTATTATATGAATAATAAATGGGATGAAATGGACTCTTAAAAAGTACTTAAACCACATCACCGCACAGTATATTGTCACTGGTGGATGTTCAATTGCCACTATGGGAGCGTCGACCTCGCTCGACACCTTATTGGTCTGAGGTCTATCTACTAGCTGGTTTGTTTGATGTCAGTATAATGTTTTCAAATCATTGGCAATGTTGTCTATGACATATTGGTCGAGGGGAAGAGAGTTTGGGAGTTTTATCTTGAGTGGCCTCTGTGTATGTCTACTACGTCTTGAATATTTTGACCCTTTGGTTTTTATATCATCATTAACTTTTACATCATTATAATAAGTTGAATTGACTTGCATATTAATCCATAAAGTTAAAAATTTACAGACAAAAGATTAAATGTCACAGTTTAAAACCCTTATACACTCCCGTAGTTTAGTATTATACTGATAAAACAATGTTAAGGACCTTCCAAAAATTACTCTATTTGAAACTTAAAAAACCTTTTTTGGAAATAGTTTTAATGGAAAATAAATTATCACACAATATTATATTTTATGGACTACATGTCTACAAAGATTTCTATTCAAATTAAAACGGAATTTGATTTTGTTTCAAGTCGTTCCATTTTTTATCAGTATATACAGATGTACCATACTTTTGTTATACATGGTTGAACCTTCACCTGCTACTGTTGGAACCACTCTGGTTGTGACAGTGAAATACTCTTTATTTCTATAGAAAATCAAATAAATTTGAATAAAGGTGGAAGCTTCCAATTACTTGTACCTAGTCGTAACTGAAAGTTTGTATGCACATCCGCAATTGTCATAAAGTAATTTTATAGAAATTTTGGCGCTATGTGGATTTTACATGGCGAAAATGGGGATTTTTACATCGAAAGTGATGTCTTTGGTGGCGTTTTACGTCATGCGCAACCGTGAGAATCTGCCATTGCCATGGTTTTTCAACATGTTAAAACAGCGCCAACGTTTTATTCTACTAGTATGCAGATATATTCTAGGCTAATTGTAGATGCGCCTACAGATTTTCTGTTATGACTAGGTACAAGTAAGCGAAAAATATCAATCTTTATTAAAGTTTATTTGATTTTTATTGGAAATAAAGAATATTTCACTTTCACATACAGACTGGTTCCAACAGGACATTATTTTATACTGTTTTGTTTTGTGTTGTGTGTGTGTGTGTGTGTGTGTGTGTGTGTGTGTATTCGACATATTGTTTTTTAAATCATATTTCATGTTAAATGAGGTCGGCATAGTGACGAGAGATTTAAATGATAATGTAAATTTTTTATGTGATTGTTTTTCACATTATGGAGAAATACTGTTTTTTGTGTATTCGACATATTGTTTTTTTAAATCATATTTCATGTTAAATGAGGTCGGCATAGTGACGGGAGTTTTAAATGATAATGTAAATTTTTTATGTGATTGTTTTTCACATTATGGGGAAATACTGTTTTTTGTGTATTCGACATATTTTTTTTTTAAATCATATTTCATGTTAAATGAGGTCGGATTAGTGACGGGAGTTTTAAATAATAATAATGTAAAGTTTATGTGATTTTTTAACATTATAGGGAAATACTGATTTCTGTATTCGACACATAGTTTATAATAATAATAATAATAATAATAATAATAATGTAAATTTTATGTGAAGTTTTTAATTTAATAGGGAAAAAGTGTTTTTTGTGTATTCCACACTTAGTTTTTTTATATCTTTTTTTATTTTATGTTACATGAGGTCGACATTTAAACTTATACGGAAATTTCAACACCGAGTTTTGATTATATATTATTTCATGTTACATGAAGTCGGCTTTATGACAGGTGTTTTAAATAATAACAGAAAGCCGTTTAAGTAGTAATATTTATATGATATTGTGTATTTTCAACCTTATATCGGAAATACTGTTTTGATTTTTTATTTTGTATTCGACAAAACTTATTTTGCCATATATTCTTTCATGTTGTATTTACAATATAAGTTATGAACTTTATCGTAGACTTCTAGTTGTTTTTGTTAGCAAATTTTACCTGTCATTTGCCAGTACAGTCCAACCTGCCTTAAAGACCACCTCTATATAAAGGCCACCTGCTTATAAAGGCCATAAGAATTGTATCCGAATTGTTCTTTATTCAAATTATTTGAACCTGCATATAAAGGCCACCTGCCCATAAAGGCCACTTTTACTAGTTCCCTTGGGTGGCCTTTATAGACAGGTTTGACTGTATTTGAATACTGTGGCGTTATTAGATGTATGCACGACGGTGCGGTACATAACACGACGACGATGATCTATCATTCACAAGAAACAGCAGTAAATTAAGAGAAAACAGTCAGGAGTTTTTCACTTATATTTGTGAATATTCTTTATTCTCAATGACTATAGTGATTCGTCAAAGATAATAATGTTAAGACGAACATGCATAGTATAGATATAAAATAAACAACATAATGGATATATATATATAAATAAGCTATGACAGAAATGCGACTTAAACTCAACGTTTCATCAAATTTCCGTCAAAAAAGCGTCGGCTGAAATTTAAAAAATAGTGCAAATTTAAGCTGAAACGTTAAATTTGAAATTCAGCAAAAATAAGCTATGACAGAAATGCGACTTAAACTCAAGGTTTCATCAAATTTCCGTCAAAAAAGCGTCGGCTGAAATTTAAAATATAGTGCAAATTTAAGCTGAAACGTTAAATTTGAAATTCAGCAAAAATAAGCTATGACAGAAATGCGACTTAAACTCAACGTTTCATCAAATTTCCGTCAAAAAAGCGTCGGCTGAAATTTAAAAAATAGTGCAAATTTAAGCTGAAACGTTAAATTTGAAATTCAGCAAAAATAAGCTATGACAGAAATGCGAATTAAACTCAACGTTTCATCAAATTTCCGTCAAAAAAGCGTCGGCTGAAATTTAAAATATAGTGCAATTTTAAGCTAAAACGGAAAATCAGTGATAGCTTAAATTTCAGCTTAGATTTAAGTTAACTAAAACGAGTCGTATACTGAAATTTCAGTCAAATTTCAGTCATCATGAAATATGCTGAAAGGCGGCGTATAAGTCATATAAGCCAGGGCTTAAATTTGTTGAAATAGCAAATTTCCGAAAACTTAAATCGACTGAAATTTAATTTTCCGTTGAATTTAAGTCAAATATCCGCCAGCGTAAATTAGTCATTTTGTCCTGTGCAGGTTTATGATATTTATTAAATTTCCAACAATTTTCATTAAATGTAATGCTCACTTTCTGTGCTTTGATTCTTGCGTCTGTAAACAATTACAAGAACAAGTATAACAGCGAGTGCTATTGACGTGACTCCACATGCAATTGTACCTATCAGAAGCCCAATAATCGTGTTGTCTGTACCTAGAACATAATGTACAAATTGTAGAAAAACAATCTATTTTAAAACGTTATCACATGTTTGACAATTTTAAAGCAAAACATAACTAAATTAATTAAAAATAAGGATATGTATCACATGACGGGTTTCACTGTATTACAGCCAGTGAGTGCTATTGATGTCACTACACCTACAATTGTACCTATCAGAAACCCGATATTGTTGTTTACTGTACCTAGAACGTAATTTGTAAATTGTAGAATTACAGACTATTTCAAAGCATAATCACATGTTTGATAAGTTTAGAGCAAAACAAAAGAGAAGAAATGTCCCATGACGGTTTTCAATGTTTATTCATGTCACTACAACTTTAATTGTACCGATCAGAAGCCAGAAATTCTTGTTGTTTATAATATGATATCTCTGTTTGCACTGATGAGAGCAAACGAGATCGAAATATTTTGTATCCTAAAAGATGTCACGCTTAGTACTTACCCTCAAATCCAAATTCAGGAACTTGTGTAGTTTGAGCTGGAAAATTAAAAAAAAGTTGACTAACAAAAACTTGTATATAGTGCATACAGTAATGTTGACTGAAATCAAATGAAAAAAATAAACGAATAAAATTACAATAAACAATAAATATGCATTTGAAATTGTTGGTAATTCAATAAAAATATAAAGAAATAAAATAAAGAAATCAAATATAAAGCACGTATGCATTCGAGATCTATATAGAAACCAAATATGATCTTATAAACTTTTAATAAATAAATCACCTAGATCAAATTTGAAATACTTAACACTTGAACCGCGCCAAAACAAGGAGGTTATGCACTAGGTGCTTAAGAAAAAGCGAAATTAAAAATAGAATGAATTTATTTTTCTGCTCTATTTGGCATATATATTATATATCCACAGCGCAAAACATGACATCAAAGTAAAAAATTGAAAAAGACGAAAGTAATTGAACACGTTATCTTCCATCTGATCATGTAAGGATTGACAGTTCTTCTGGTTAGATACGTAAACCACATGAGGAATAAAAGTCCAGAATGAAAGAAACCGATAACTATGACAAAACACATAAAATATGAATGATAATTTGAATACACTGGCATCTTCTATATCGACAATAGCATGGAAGATACTATAAAAACAGAGGGCTTTGATAAACCCATATGTGCAATATTCAAGAGTCAATGGGTAATAGATGCGAAAAAAATTAGAATATATTACGTAAAATCATAACGAAGCAACTGCGTTTGCACTAATGAAAACCAATGTGGTCCAGATGTTCAGTATCTTGGAAGATGGCACAAAACGCCTTAGTACTTACCCCCATCTTCTGTCATCCCGGATCCAGGGGATTGTGTAGTTTGAGATGATTTATCATAATAGAAGTTGACTAAAATTAACGTGTGTATATGGTGTATACGGTAAAATCGACTGATATAAATTAAAACATATTTAAAGCAAACGTAACAATTATAATAAACATATAAAATATGGATTTAAGATTGTTTGAAAACAAAATTTAAACCAAATGAAGAAATGAAGAAGAAAACGAATATAACACACAAATGGATCTTTATGGAAAGGAAACTCTGTTATCTACGTTCGAGTTGACCGAAAAAACGTTTGAGTAAACAAACACGGTGTCAATTCAGAATGTTTGCGATATCCGGTCTAAATTAACCGTTTGGTCGATTAAAACGTTCACTGATGAACATTGAGATATTCGTCTTCGAGGAAACGAAAATAAATGTATACGTTTTACCTAATGATTCGTTAAAATTGCAATGTAATTTTAGGTAAAGAAACATCAAATGCACTAATCCATGTCAAAATTATAGCATGGAAGCAAGTTTCCAACTTCTAAGATGGCGACGTTCACTTTCATCAGGAATGTGAAGCCAAATGTTCCAATAAAGGTAATCACCTCCTGATTTAATATTACACCCGCCGTTTGTGTATAATTTATATGACACATATTTAATCTTTATTATTAGCCACCCTTTGTTAGGGGATAAAGTAATACCGTTGCCTGTGTGTGTGTTTGTGTTTGGGAGGGGGGTGCGTGGGTCCCTTTCAATTGCTTTTCTTGGCTGTAAAAGAAAACCGTATATCGAATTTAGTTTAAACTTGGTCAGTTCATTCTTTTTGTGGTAATTTTTTTGCGATTGTTCGACAGCCTAATCATACATCCGAGATGGCCACTGTTACAGAAATACTTTCTCAACCGATTCATGGTTTCAGCGCATTTACAAAAAACGAACATCTCATTGAGCTAAAGCTTGGTTAGAAGATTTGTTATTGTAGTGATCGGTAAGTGATTGCTTGACAGCGCATCGACGTGCATCGAAGATTTTCGTTGTTACTAAATAAAGACATTTCAACCGATTGATGGTGTACGCCATGTTAGTACTTACCCCCACCTCCAGTTATTCCGGATCCAAGGGATTGTGTAGTTTGAGCTGAAATATTATAATAGCAAGCGACTAACATTAACTTATATATAGTGTATACAGTAAAATTGACTGAAATCAAATGAAAAAAAAAAAATAAACGAACAGTATTACAACAATGAAATATGCATTTTAGATTGTATAAAACAAGTATGGAGTCAAGATCCTTAAATGAACTTAACTCTGATCTAAGTACGAGTTAACCGAAAAAAAAATCGAGTGAACAAACACGGTTTTAAAACAAAAAGTTTGAGATATCCGGACTCATTTGACCTTTTGGTCAAATGTGTTTGTTATTCATTAAAACTTCGTAGACGTCGAATAAGGTGTAACACGTTCATTTTCAACAAGAAAGTAAGTTCGAATGCTTCGAAAGAGTATACCCTGTGTAGCTAGTTACATCCGCCGAAAGTGTATATTGTATTAAAAACAACCCATGGCAGAATCACAATCCAGATGCAAAAGAAAACAATATGTATTTTACACATATTTCGCCTATTTTATTAATACTGCAATATATTTACAGGTGTATATTTTAGGAAATGTTACAGGCAAATTAGGGATTATTTACAAGTGCTGTTTAAAAAAATCCAAAATGTCCTTAACATATGTTTGTTGTTATACATACCAACTTCTATACTTTTTTGTTGTCTTACAGTTCTTTGTCCACAGATGCCACTATCTCCAGGAGCTGTAATTTGACAGAAAAATGTGGTATCTGTGTCGGTGTAAGCCACTTGATAAACCACTTTACTTGTCCGTTTAAACTGGCAGCTTGTTGTTGGAGTTGATCCCACGGACTGTACATTGGACTGTGAAATGAACCTGCAATTATTATCGGTCTCCAAATCTGTCGGGTTAAAGTCCCCACTTCTTTGTATACACCAAGTAATCATTGGTGGGTCAGTGTATGCTCCTACTGTGCCTGTACATGATAATGTGACATTTTCTTCTTGTGAATACTGTCCTGCTGCCGAGGGCAACGGAGAAATTTGCATGTCATTCATTCTGTCTGGTTTAACTTGAATTCAAAAACGTAAATAACATGGTGTGTGGCATATAATATATATAACTCTTTAATAAATAAACAAACAAACAAATAAATAAATACATAATTATACAATAAATAATTAAATAAATGCCTTATGGCATATGCAATGCAAATTTTAAAACATATATGTTGCTATTAAAATAGGGTCCAAAACTGTAACGCTGTTTAGTTTGAAGTTCTTTAAAAAATGCTCTCTAAACTGGTTGCTATGGGATTTACCATTGTTTTTACAAACTTGGCGGTTGTAATAGATAAACAAAACGTAATTACCTTTTAGAAGTACTAAGCATAACAGCTCGCTTGAAAGGCCACGTTTTTAACAAACGTGCCAGTGTTACATTGTGTATGATGAATTTGGAATTTAAGATTGTATTTTCAAATTAAACAAAAGGATACTATAGATACAAATTTGTTAGTTTTTTACTTGCGTTATAAAGTTGAAGAAATTTATGTATTTTGCATGTTCTTTATTTGCTTTTTGTAAAATATACCTCATCTACAGATAACAGTAAAGCTTATGTCCACAACTGAACTATATAAAAAAGAACTACTAATCAATGTCCATATCGGAATCCAAGAGCAACAGCCGCCGAATATGTAATCGAGATTAAGAGTTAACATAAAAAAGCTAACTATTGGACCTCTAACATAACCCGGATAATCTTGTATCACAGAGACACTTTGCTAATTAGCAATACTGTGATGATGTCCATAAATAATGTTTGAGTGCCCTGGCTTTTGTCAATAGTTTTGAATCGGAGGTGTTATAGGCCTTCGTATATGAAGGCATCTAAAGTTATGGTCATCATAACACTATTGTTTGAATGTTTGATGTTTTTGTTATGAAAATTATCCTGGGTATATTTGATTTCCGGAGTTTCACTTAGCTTGCTTAACTCGAGGTGCTTAACCCTCTAAATAAAGCCACTGAAAACTTTAAACATATCCTTCAATTCATAAAGCTGACGTTCTATCGTTAAATGATCCTTCCTTGATGATGATTCATTTTCAAATTTGGTTCGACATACAGCGAATAAGGCTAGCTAAACAAGAGATGCTCGCCCGTCTGTAGCACCTGGTCTATCTTTTACGGTGACTAACATTATTTGACACTTTTTGTGATGGTTTTTTGAGCATGTATTTTATTGGTCATTTGTGTTAAAAAGACGAATGTATATCCTCCCCTACAATTCCATTGCAAAACATATAAACAATCCTGTGACTTACTCACAACAGTAACATTATGTGATACTTCATTAAGTACTGCATTGAATCCAGAATCCAAACATTGAACTCTACACGTATATATGGCTTCATCATTACATTGTGTATTAGTGGCCTCTATTGTTACTCTTAGCTGGGATGAAGACACAGCTGATAGATCAGGAGTATTAGTTGTGGCACGACTCTGGACACTGGAATCTTGCCAAGCAATGGTTGATTGTCCATTCTGTATCCTAACATTTACCATTGGCTGATTATTTTTCAAGATGGCAATGCTATTAATCTGTGAATAGAGCGAACCTGCCGGTTGACAATCAATCTGAATCTTTTCAGTATTTAGGATAAATCTATCTGGGGCAGTAATTCTAGCATTTTGTCCATTAGCTGCAAAATAGATAATTAGTATGATTAAAATAAAAAACAATACTAGTAAACGCCAACATCATAATTAAAAAAAATTAGTCATAATTATTCGTTTTGGATTTTAAATACACACGTGACAAATGTAGCTTACAAGACAGTCGGTCTCCCTTGAAAATTTATATTAAAATATGTAATGTCAAGTTCAAATAAATTGTTGACAATGCCCACATCACAATTCAAAAATCAAAGTAAAAATTATTAATTTTCAATTTTAATTTAACACATGGCAATTGTTTCTAATTATACGGTCGACCTTTCTTCAAAATTAACATTAAAATATGGAATGTCAAATTTGATAAATTGTTGACGCATGAATATTAAAAGCTTAGGTTTAACATGGTCCTGAAATGTTTATATTTGTCCTTAAAGTATCGTTGATGAAATTGATGTCTCTGTGTCCAGTATAACTCTGGATATATTTGTTACATTTTTTTTCACAAAATTTTAATTACACACGTAGCGGGTGTAGCTAGCTAAACAGGAGGTACTTAACCTTCCGGAGCACCCGGGTCACTTTCCTGATGTAAATTCGCGTGTTAAACCTAACTTGTCAGTTCCAAAGTTTTTATTTTGCTTCTGGATTGTGATTTGGACATGAATTAGTATGTTTGTTTTTGATTACTTGTTAGTTTCAAAGTTTTTACTTTGCTTCTGGTTTGCGATTTGAACATGGGTTAGTATTTTTGATTTTAATGAATACAGGGTAAATGTCAACATCACAGTTCAAAAATAAAACTCAAAGTCATTCGTTTTCAATTTTAATTACACATGGACAATTATAGCTAACTATACAGTCGATCTCGCATCAAAATTAAAATATAGAACGTCAAATTCAAATAAATTGTTGAAACGTGAATATTAAAAGCCTAGACTTAACAAGGTCCTGAGATGTTCATGACCGTTATCAAAGTATTGTTAATAAATTTGATGTCTCTGTGTCCAGGATTGCCTGGATATATTCGACGTCTCATAGTTCCATGTTTCTTTCACAGAATTTTAAATACACACGTGGCGAGTGTAGCTAATAGATTTGGTCAAGGTTATTTTTGATTTCACGAACATATGTGATTTTATAGTCCATTTTCATTTGTTTAGTTCATTGCCATACAAGTGTTTTTGTATAAGCCATTGTCAATAAAACATCATCAAGCTAACCAGGAGCTGCTTACCCTTCAGGAGCACACAGCCTCTTTTTTAAGCTAATCTATTGGTTCCAATTTTTTTTCTTTGCTTCTGGATTGTATTTCGAATATGGATTAGTATGTTTTTTAATGATACAACGCAAATATTTGTTTAAGATGTCATGGAATTAATTTCTTTCTTTAAATCTTTGGCATTTAATTGGGGTAAAGTAAGAATGTTTTTCTTCTGATGGGATACACCAAAAACACGAAAGTAGATATTTTTTATGTTTATAGCAACTATTTCAAATTGAAGATTGTTAACAATGAACTCATCGGTTTTTTATAATTCAGTGTTTGTTAAATTATTTTACCATTGTTAAGAATTAAAACACAGACATACCAGCTAATGTCAAAATCACAATCCTAAGAGCAGGGTAAATCGGAACATAAACTGATTCATTTGAACAGGCGAACTTTCACCAGGGAAGTGAGATGAGATGTTTCAATAGAGTAATCACCTATTGTTTAGCTAGCTGATACCTTCACGTTTGAAATTAAAATCGAGAATGAAAAGAATATGCCATATTTGACGTCTCATAGTACCATGTTCCTTTCACACAATTTTGATTACACACATGACGGGTGTAGATAGCTAAACAGGAGGTGCTTACCCTTCCGGAGCAACCGGCCTCATTTCCCTGGTGGGAGTTCACGTGTCTAACCTAACTTGTCAGTTCCAAAGTTTTTACTTTGCTTCTGGATTGTGATTCGGAAATGGATTAGTATGTTTGTTTTTGATCAAAACATTGCATGATGAATTTTGATACAGAAAACTAAATATCAACAATATTGTGAGGACAAACATAAAATTATGTGAAACATCAGGATAAAGAACTCATTTGTTGCAGTGATACACATGGTTTAGGTACAACTAAATATTACTCAGTGCTCTTGTTAATGCGGGTATTCTATGTTTAAAAACGGAAATATTAAATCTATTTAAAAAGTAATAAGATGCTATTTATATGTTTCTTGACATTTATAATATAGTTAATAGGACTAATGTCCTCGTGTTAGTCACGAGAAACACTATAATATAATTAATTCTGGATAGATATTGACAACATTACTTTAATGCATTTAAATGTCATACTTTCAGATCAAGGCATCGCAGGAATTTATGTATTATCTATTTGAAAATTTTAAGCCTGTTTTAAAGAAATAATCCCCACTAATTCTTTTTCTCTCACACACATACACACATACATGCTCCCTGACAAATGAATGTCTTAATGTCTTTTTTAAAATTTTAAGCCTGTTCTCAACAAATAACCCCCTCTCTTTCTCTATCTCTTCTCTCTCTAACTCTCTCTCTCTCACACACACACACTCACGAATGTTCCTTGACAAAAATACGCTGAATGAAATAAAATTGTGTTGCCGCCTAGGCACGGGTATGTAGCACCGCGTGGGCGTCATTATTCAGGTTAAAGTCTTAATATGTAGCTGAACTTGAGCTTGTGGAATCCGTCGTATCTTTTGTATTTTATTTATTTGAAGCACACTAGGATAGAGGAGATTAAAATAGTCTCCAAAATCAGGATTGTTAAGAGACAGGATTTTATTTACATATTTGTATGTTGAGTTAAATGATTTGGCGGCTGTCGTCTTTCCAGATTGAACTAGGTTTTGCAATAATTTTGCAGTTAAATAAAGTTACATGGTTTGTAAATATCCGGTTGGAAATGATAGAGGGTCAGAAGGAAACATACCGGTTGAGTCGTCAGTCGAATTTGATATGTCTTATACATGTACTTCGATACTATACAGATGGCCAAGCGCTGTTGAAATTTTTTTAAAAAAAAAGTCGACATCAGTGTCTGCTACACATGCACGGGAACTAGTATCTGTCACTTTGACACGCATACGGTTAACAAATATCAGTCCTCTAGATAAAAATAATGGAATCGTTAAATCAATATCTGTTACCTACATGGTTACATGTGTGTTGAGACAACAATATACATCAATAAAATTAAAATACTGATATTAAAAGTGCATGTTAATTTATGTTGTAATATTATAATTACCCGTTACTCCAAACGAAAACAAAATTATAACAAGATTTATCCGGCAGGTACAACTTGTATCCATGCTGTTATTTCACTTCCTTGTTGTGACGTTTAAGCGACTGTATACACTGTATTACATTTAAATATATATTATTCTTATTCGAACTGATAAAGTGACCTTTTGGGTCAAATAAGGTATTCTACTTTTTTTTACCGACAAGTCCATTCATGTCTAGGGAATAATATGTATATATTTCGTGTTCATTATGGCTGTCATGTTTAGGGAATATAAGTATATATTTCGTGTTCATTATGGCTGACATGTATTGTCAATGTATTCCCTGCGAATCAAAACTGTTTATCTTTTAGGTATAGGTCGTGATGATTAAGCTGGCCGTTTGACATTTAATTTGAAAATTGGATGAGGTTAATATGTCATTTAGGGAAGACAACATTATTTATTATGTTTCTTTTTCTGAAGGCTATGCCTCTTCAAATGAGATATCACGAGAAAATGTCTAACATATCACAGCATTCCTATGGCACACCGACTAAGTCTGTGCAATTCGCCTCCTTTGTATTTTGTCTCTACGGATTACAATTTAAATTTCCGGGAATCGTTTTATTTTCATACCCGGAGTCGTTAACCTATACATATCGTTTTCCAATTAACTACAGATAAAGTTTGTTTGTCCAAGATATATTTGATGTCCCATAGTTCCATGTTCTTTTCACTCAATTTTGATTAAACACGTGGGGGTAGCTAGCTAAACAGGAGGTGTTTACCCTTCAAGAGCACTCGGCTTCACTTCCCTGGTAGAATTTTTTACTTTGCTTTTATATTGCGATTCGGATTATAATGTCAGTTTTTTATTAAAACATATTGCTAGCAGAAATAAAGAATAAATTATTTACGGAGTTGATAAAGTATAATATAGTTGGCTAAATATATACCTACGGGAACAATTATAGAAGTTGTTTAAACATTTTTTGAAAAACAAACCTATACTTAGTTTCTTAAAATGCATACATTAAATACATGTATGTCATATTTTAACGTGATATGTAATCAAAAACAAACATACTAATCCATATCCGAATCACAATCCAGAAGCAAAGTAAAAACTTTTGATATTGCAAGTTAGGTTATACACGTGAACTAACACCAGGGAAGTGAGACCAGGTGATCCGCAATTGTAAGCACCTCCTGTTTAGCTAGCTACAACCGCAACGGGTGGAATCAAAATTGCGTGAAAGGAACATGGAACTATGAGTCATCAAATATATCCAGGGCAATCCTGGACACAGAGACTCTCGGATGTCCTAAAATTTAATAACAAAAATACGGACGATTGCCATATTATATATTGCCAGTTAAACGTGACGACTTTAATTTTTGTTCTTAATTTTTTTTCTAGGTACACTTTATTGATGTGAAAATTTTACTTGAATTTTTAGAAAAAAAATAATGACGTCGGAAGAAAAAAAATCAAATATTAAAAATATCGCTTAATTTAAGTTGACATAAACGGTATCGTTCACTAAAAAAGAGAACAAAAGTGACATGCCTATAAAATAAACGATTTTCATATTTTAAAAATGTCAAAATTATCACTGCTTATCAAATATTTGTGTATTTAGGAGTAGTCATTTTTTTCATTCTTTAAAAGCTTATTTCTCGGCTGCACATGTAGCAATGCATGATAGAAGACAGACCGGTATGGCGGTAATCTCGGAAAACATGACGTCTTACACAAATAAAATTCATGTATTTGATATGCTGAAAATGAGTGATTAAAGCTTTGATTGAAAATATCAGGATACCGATAATCGTAAACAAATATGGTCTACGGGCGGAAATGGTCAACCGATATAAAAATAAACGTGTGCTATAAATAGAACCACAGGAAGTCCACATTCACTAACCATTTACAGAAAATCAACACATCAATCGTACAAAAACCGATGTGCAAGATGTACCTAATTATTAATCGTTCGATTTTTCATTCAGTTCCAAAATTGACAGTGGAGACGATGGCTATATAGTCAAATTTCTAACATGTATGATGAGATGAATTCTGTACATAGGTCGGTAGGAATCAAGCAAATCACCACCTTGTCTTTAAAGCTCCGCTGATTAAACAGATAATCCACCATGTTTACAATCCCTATAGCATGGTAACTTATAACTAAATGATGTCAATTTTAGTTTTCAAATTATTGGATCAACATATTAGCAAGCCCCGGATTAGAAATATTACATGCATTTCAATTTGTAATCCTAATTTACCCTAGGGCGAATTACTTGTACAGATAATTAATTCGACCTCAACCTTGGGATGGCATTCTAAAGATTTTAAATATAAAACTATATAGTATGTATGACATTTGAAACCCTAAAACTAATGCTCTAGTTTAGAATGTATATACATTCTAAATACAAAAGTAACTTCGACATGACCAATTAAAAAAACTCAAAACATTTATCCTGTGTATTGTGCAGGAGATTTTGTTGTAGCTAAAATTAATGTGGTCCGTACGCCGGTGCCAGTTTCAATTATTCAGAGTATTAATAAGTCTCTTATTTTGATGGACGTGACTGAAAGTTAAAGTCTTGACCCTTGAATGTTGGTTCTAGGGTTGTTTGAGAAGACAAATGATGTCAGTTCGCTTGCCGAAGGTTGTTAATGTTTTTCTCCGGGTAGTCCGGTTTTCGAGATCAACTTTTACTTGACAACTTTGAAACACTATTGACATAAATGTAAAACAGAATAATATATTAAAACCACAAACATGTATCCTGTGCATTGTGCAGCAGATTTTGTTGTAGCTTAAAATACTAAGGTCCGTACGCCGGTGCTAGTTTTAAGGATGCAAAGCACCTGGGAATATTAATTAGTCCCTTCTTTGGATGGGATATGACTGTAACAATTTGAAAGTAAAAAGACTTATATTACAGTCTTGACACTTGAATGTCAGGCTTGTTTGAGAAAACAAGCGATGTCAGTTGGCTTGCCGAAGGTTGTTTTACTCTGGGTAGTCCGGTTTACGACATCAGCTGTTATGTGAAAACTTTGAAACACTATTGACATCAATGTAAAACATAATATTACATTACTTCATTCCAAGGTCACGCATCTTTACTGAACTAAATGAAATTAATCTAAACTGGTTGAACTTGCATGTGGTTTACTGAAATATTTTATTCTAATTGATACCACTTATTGTTTCAGCTCATGACTTTATAAAAGACGGACCTATATATCGGTATATAGAAGGTCTTTTATAAAGTATACATTTCTTGATTTTGTTCCTGATTTTCTTTCTTTTTTTAATTACAGAGGTGTCATAAATTAGATTTTCTACGTGAATATGAATCTGCATTAATATGTACTACGTATACCGCATACTTTTTTCTCATATCGGTCTACTTAATGTGTGTATAGAGTGGGAGGCCATGAGTTCGAATCCTGGACAGTTCAATCGCACACTTTAATATCTCGCACATACAAGTACCTGTTCGTAGACTTTGATTGATTCTTGGAATTTAATAAACTTGATACCGTTGCAAATAGCTATAAATTAATAATGCAACATTGAACAACATAACAACAAATACATGATGTTGCTATGCAGGTACAACATGACCATTAGTATGAAGATGTGGTGACGGCATATAAAAATCTCGACATGCCTGCTATTTGGACACCACGCAAAATATGTAAAAACTTGATTTACTCGACTACTTGAGCATGTTTGAAAGCTAATATATGTGTCTGACCACAAGCAGTACAGTACAGAATAGAGGTTGGTACCAGTTACCGATTATTTGATCACATTAAAAACCATTAAGATTCACCTCAATCCTTTCTCTGATCCTCAGCATATTTTGCCGTGTGCCACCCCACTCCCTTATACATTGTAAGATATCTGACAAAACTATTCAGACTCCTACATATAAATTTCCATAATAGGAAAGCAATGAAATACCTTATATACTCTGCCATCTGGACCATGGTCCATCCTCCTTAATAAATTGATTATTGTTCTGTCATAAGATACTTTTGAATTTTTATTTTAAAAACATGCACACGACAATTACATTGTATATGCAGTTCAGATTGCATTGCATTGCAATTATAGTAGTAGGATGATTTCCATACACTTTATAGGTGGCTGACGTGGCCAAATGGTTAAGGCGTTAACCTTCAAACCCCAGGTGATTGGGATCGATTTCAAGTGAGAAAGGATTTTCCTTGTCGTAGCTCGGTTAGTATAATGGACTTAATTGTCTGTGACATCGCAGTAAGCACATCCCATCCAGCGTATATGTACTAGCACTCTTAATGTCACCGTTTTGTTTTAGACTAACAATTCAAATTAATAAGAAAAAAAATCAGGAAAAGCTTAATATAACTGATGTGGCGTAATTTAGTTTATATCTCTTGGGGTTTTCAGAATGAATTTGATCATGTAGATTAAAACTTGAAACTTGAAAAAAGTTTTAAGAATATGCTTCTTGTCACCATAAAGCCTTAAAACGTAGCAAATGGATAAATCTTGAACTATGAGATTGTGTTTGATATTTTTTCAGAACAAGAGTATATATATATGCATGCTACATTGATGACGTCAATGAATAATTATTTCTTCTTTTGTACCTTCAATGCAAAATTACAATAGAAACACGCAATTCAGTTGAAGTATGTATATAAAAACACTGTTTAAATGAGTTTGCTTTTTTTGCATCAGCTGACATTTTTTACCAATTACTATGGCAACCGATATAAGACTTTTATGAAAAGACATAATAACAAATTACAATGTATTTTTTAGAGTACATGAGATTTTCTTTATTGTAATATTTGGAAAAACACTGGAAATCAACCTTAACAACATACATCTATTTATTTGTAAAACATTGAATCATGATGTATTAATATACACTCTTCATTTTAAAGTAAAAGCATAGTTTAAGTTATATGCTTTGATAATATGTAGACAATACGAATGTGCTAACTTCCGCATGGACATTAATACCTACAATCGGTGGTCTAAGTTTTGACTGGTGTAGTACGGGCGTAATAGAATACATTTTATCTAAGTTGTAAATGTTGTGATCCGTGTTCACCACTCGATCTAGGGAGAATCCAGTTCTCCCGCATCTATTTGAATCGTGTATAAAACTTTCATTCCTCTAAGCATCAATAAATATTGATTAAATTGATGATGTGGTTAACAAGGTTTATTTAAAACCAGTATTTTAGCTAAATCCCGGTTCAATTTTAAGGAATCGTGATTTATTTATCGTAAAATCAACCGAGTGGCGTTAAAACATAACCATGACATAAATGAATGAATTAATTTAAAAAAAAAAGTAAATAATAATTCAATCTAACAATACCAAAGGTGCTCGTATTGCTTTATCAGAAAACTTGTAATAATCAACACATCCAGGTCCGTCTAAAACGGCAAATCGAATGTATACAATCAGGTCAATTTACCAGTTATTATGTGTACACATAATTCTTTGTTTTATTCTTTAAATGTAGATTGATTATTATTTTGAAAAACATATATTACATATTTACATGAAGCATCAGTTCAATAACGCGCCCGTTTGGTTGTTGAATAATTTTGGGTTTATAATAAGTTATAAATCTCACTGCTAGGTGCACATTTTGGTGACGTCAAATTTTCTCAGTTTGACGTCAGAGCTCAATTGGCTTTATTTTCCTAGTCACAGTCACAAAACATTTTCTAAACGGAATTAATATCCATAATATATAGTTACAAATAAAACTCTGTTAATTAAACGATGTATAAGAGCTGACAGAAAAATCCGTCTACATGCTCCTGATCACAACCGGAAGTTCGCCACTCCACTTACAATTGCGCCGATCAGAAGCCCAATACTCGGGTTAACTGTCCCTTAAAAATAATGTAAAAATTGTAAAAAACACATTTTAAATCATTAAGTCATGTTTGAGAATTATAAAGCAAAATATATGACAAGACACTCTACATCAAACACAAATGTTTTGACTCCTTTGGTGCGAGTTTATGTTTCTAACTTTATTTGCCAGTCTTCAAAGTTTTAACTTTGAACCTTAAGTGGTTTAATTATTCATAGTCTGTTTGTAAATGATTGCAAAAAATTCATTTTAAAACGATAACACTAAAAAAATATTTTACAATGTAGTTCGTAATATTGATTCACATTATATCTTCTTTGAAAGTATAAATACATCAATGACGCTGATACACTTTTAAATCACAAGTTAAGTTATGATTTGTATATTTGTGTGTGACACTGGATAATGAGGTAAAATCTAGTATAACACTTTAACCACACCAAGGAAAAACTGGGCGTTCTGAATTTTTTGTTTCAATCCAATATATGTATTTTGTAACTAAGCACCCTTATCACTGTTTGATTTTTACGGCAGTCCATATTTAAAACGTAAACATGTAAGCACCGGAAAAATAAACACAGTTGCTCCATCTTCTGTTTAAATGCCTACACTGTATTAACATTTAGATTGAAAAAAAAACCTGAATGAACTAAGAGAGTTGAAATAATTGAATCACAAATTTAAATACACAGGCATGATCCCTATCAAGAATATCATTATAAATAATATAAAATGAGGACCTCGTGTAGCCTATATTCTTGAGTCAACAATTTATCTACCACAATCTAAAGCAAATAACGGATAGACATTTTACAGATATAATTTCAACTTAAAAACTAGCGTAAAATCATAATGAAGCAACTGAGTTTGGACTAAATAAACAAATGGTGTCTAGATATTCCGTATCCTGTAGGATGTCACATAAAGCCTTAGTACTTACCCCCACTTCCTGTAATCCCGGATCCAGGAGGTGGTGTAGTTTGAGCTGAAATATCATAAACAAGTTGACTAAAATTAACTTTTATATAGTGCGTTCTATTTGGCTTCGCAAGACAGCCCATATTTAAACACAACATTTTAGCTACCACCGGAGAAAAAAGAGACGGTTGCTCCATCCCCTGTGTATATACCTACACTGAATCAACATTTAAATGAGAGAAACATGGAGGAACTACGAGTCCAAATACTTTAAACATAATTTCGAATACACAGGTATCATACATATCTGCGAAAAATCAGGAGATTTTAATTGACATAATAATGTGGCATCTTTGTTTGCAATGATGAACTAATGAGGTCATGATATTCAGTCCCATGGAAGATGCCTCATAATACCCGAGTACTTACCCCCTGCTCCTGTAATTCCGGGTCCAGGATCTTGTGAAGTTTGAGCTTAAATATCAAAATAGAAGTTAACTTGCAACAACTTGTATATAGTGTATACAGTAATATTGACTTAAATCAAATGAAAAAAGCATAGCAATTACAACAAACATTAAAATATGTATTCAGGATCGTTGAAATAAAACAAATAAAATAATAAATAATAAAAAATAAAAAAATAAAATAAAATAAAAAACAAATATAAAGCACGTTTGCATTCGAGATCCATATTTAAGGAAACATGAATTTTTAAAGCTTTAAAAGAAAATAAATAAAAACCGATCGATTTTGAAAAATAATAAAAATTATAGGACTGTAAGTTTAACATTTAAACCGCGTCGAAACAAGGGAATTGCGAAATTATAAATTCAATCAATTTATCCTTAAGCTTTTAAATTCTATCTCTATTTGGCATCAGTATGTATTCACAGCGCAAAATACGACAACAAAGTAAACAATTGAAAAAAGACGAATGTAGTTGAACACATGTTATGTGAACACAGGCGCTCCGGAAAAATTGCACTTTTCCTAGTTAGGTATGTAAACCAAAATGAAAGAACCCGATAATTTTTAGAAATTAAATAAAATATGAATGATGATTTTGAATACTTTGTCATCATACCTATCGGCAATATCATGGAGAATACTCTAAAAACAGAGGGCCTTGATAAACAAAATTTTGCAATATCAAGGAATCAATGGGCAAAAGATGCGAAAAAATCAGAATATGTTACGTAAATTCATAATACAGCAACTGCGTTTGCACTAATGAAAACTAATGGAATGCAGATATTCCGTATCTTGGAAGATGGCACATAACACTTTAGTACTTACCCCCAACTCCTGTAATCCCGAATTCAGGGGATTGTGTAGTTTGAGGTGAAATATTATTATAGAATTTGACTAAAATTATTTTATATATTATAATGGTTTTACAGCCTATGCTCGATCAGGCTTGTAGGTTTATGTTTCTAACTTAATTTGCCAGTCTTCAAAGTTTTTAACTTTAAATCTTAATTAGTTTGATTATTTTTAGTTTATTTTGTAAACGATAGCATGAAATTCATTAAAAATGATAACATTACAAAAAATATTTTCAAATGTATTTCATAATATTTATTTATATCATATCTTTGAAAGTATAAATACATTAATGACGCTGATACACTTTTAAATCACAATAGAAAAGCTAAGTAATGATTTGTATATTTGTGTGTCACACTAGATTCTAAGGTTAAATCTAGTATAACACTTAAACAACAACAAAGGACCTGGAAGCTTCGAAAAGTTTTAAAATCCAATAAATATATTTTGCAATAGTATAAGCAACTTCATCATTCTTTGGACTCGCAAGGCAGTCCATGTTTAAAAGATAAACGTGGTCACTTCTACCGGTGCAAAAAAAGATGGTTGCTCCATCCGCTGTTTAAATACCTACATTGCATTAACATTTAGAATGAGAAAACCTGGAAAAACTTTGAGAGTTCAAATACATAATTTTGATACGCAGAGACATACCTATCATGAATCTGATGCAATTAATGGGTAGACATTTTTAAGATATAAAATCAACTGAAATACTAACTGTTCCTTTATAATCAATGCAACCAATGCGAAAAAAATAAGGAGATATTAAGTGTCAACATAATGTGTCATCTGCGTTTGCAATGATAGACCAATGAGGTCGATATATTCTGTATTCTGGTAGATGTAACTTAACGCCTTAGTACTTACCCCCAAATCCGGATCCAAGATCTGGTGTAGTTTGAGCTGAAATATCAAAATTAGGTTGACTTACTGTAACTTGTATATAGTGCTTACAGTAATATTGACTGAAATCAAATGAAAACATTAAACGAGCAAATCAATTTAAACAAACATTAAAATATGGGTTCAAGGTTGTTAGAAATGAAATAAAACAATAAAAAATAAATATAAAGCACGTATGCATTCGAGATCCATATAGAGAGCAAATACGATCTTATAAACTTTTAATAAATCAATCATCCCGATCAAATTTGAAATATTAATCTAAACAAAATAAAAAACAGTTAGTTTAACACTTAAACCGCGCCAAAAGAAGAAAGTGACGCACGTGGTGCTTCAGAAAATGCAAAATTACAAATGCAATAAATTTATTTTTTAGGAAATATCGTCAAAATGTATACATTTACAGCGCAAAGCACGACATCAAAGTAAAAAAAAAGACAAATGTAGTTGAACACGTTATCTTCAATCTGAGGATTTAAAGACAGGTGCTCCATTAAAGTAAGCCCCCGGTAAGATACGTAAATCACGTGTGAAAAAAAGCCAAAATGAAAGAAACCGATAACTATGAGAAATCAAATAATAGATGGTAGCTAACTTTAAATACACTGACACCACACCTATCGGCAAATTCATGGAGAATACTATAAAAACAGGAGCATTGATAAGCCAATACTTACAATGTCCATGAGTCAATGGGCAAAAGATTCTTGTACCATGGAAGATACCACATAATGCCTTAGTACTTACCCCCAAATCCGGATCCAGTTGATTGTAAAGTTTTAGCTGAAATATCACAATAGAAAACGACTGATATTAACTTGTATATAGTACTTACAGAAATATTGACTCAAATCAACTGAAAAATTATTTTAAACGAACAGAATTACAACAAACAATAAAATATACATTGGAGATTGCTGGGAAACAAATTTAAAACAAATGAAGAAAACGAATATTGAACAAATATGGATTCTAAATCCTTAAATCAACTAAACTTTTTGATCTAGGTATGACATAACCGAGTCCTTTAATATTTTGGTCAAATTAAATAAAACTTTCGACTTATAAAATTTTGAGATATTCGTCTTCGAGAAAACGTAAAATAACTAAAATGTATGACATGCGTTATGCCTAAAATGTTTTATTAAAACTGCAATGCCATCTTTGGTATTAACAACAAACACAGTTATCTATGTCCAAATTAAAATTTAAAAGCAATGTTAAAATTTCTAAGTTGGAGAATTAGGTGAAACACGTGCACTTTCACCAGGGAAGTGAGACCAAATGCTTCGGAAGATTATATCTAAATCGCAGACATTAGTTCCATTATACACATTGTATATGTATAGAAACCACAATAAAAACCATCATATTACTCCTTTATTAGATTTTATATAATTAAGTTTCTGTCTTTTAACATAGAACATATACGTACCTGCATAAACAAGAGCACTAGGTAATATTTAGTTGTACCTAAACTATTTGTATCATTGCAACAAATGTGTTGTCCATGTTTAGATTGTCAATAATCATGGGTACCTGAAAAAACCAACCTATTCGACTGCGTGACGTTCATTTATATCAGGACGTCACCAGCAATATGTAGCAACAGTATCAAACATGTTAACCTTTGCTGTGCGCCCAGGGCAATGTGCAGCGAGGGTTCTTTAGCGCACCACGCCTATACAGTGGCACGGGGCAACGGGTTTTAAGGTCTCATCCGAAGGCCCATTTCATTTCTAATTGCCGAGTGCTTAGTAAAAAAAAATCACTACTATTTCAAATATTTGCAAAAACCTGCCGGGGCTCGACCTTACAGGATGAGCAATCTGCCAACAGAGTCACCGTAGTAGTTGCACCATACCGAGTAACCGTACATATGAACCAGTTAATCCTAAATTATACACTCTCTTTGTACCACTCACTTTGGCAAGTGACTGACTTACCACCTGTTTCCACTGGCAACCTCAGTGTTTCGGATGATGGCTGGTGAAAATCAATCCAATTATCATAATATCACACGTTTCACCATACATCCATTTCTCCTGAATCATGTCTTCCAAGCACAAAACCTCTGCCATACTAAACGTATTTTGTGTTTAGTGCAAAAAGGTCGAATTGTCAACCCTTGGGTAATACTAGATAGAACCTCTGATATATTGCGGGGGAGGATGATGGACTCGCCTGCATATAGGGAATTTAGATAATTATCAAAGGGTGCTGATATAGTTACTTCTTTATACTAGCCTTTAAAGTATGTTCGATGCTATGCACAATGGTCATCCACCCCTAGGCCCCATCTATTATTACCGTAAGGGGTGACAGACCCATTTGACCTTTTTGCACTCAAGATACGTTAGTATCAGTCATAGACACACGTATACGGGTTTTGAGTATCTTGTCTAGTTTTATTATTTCGTTCGGTTTGAGGAATGGGCGTTACTTTATCAAAAATTTTGAAAAACAATAGAAAATTGAGACATTCAATACCCCGAATACATAGGTTATTAACGGAATTGCCAGGAAATGCGCATCTAAAATAGAAGACAACAGTTTTTAGCTGACAAACTTGTCCGAAAAGCAGAGATTTTTTTCTAGAACAGAAATTTGACTGGTTTTAGCTTGATTTGAACGTGACATCTCTGGTCATAAGAACAGAGAATATGACATGGAACGAATTACATTGCAATGTAATGCATTACATTACAATTACTTTGACAAAAGTAGCATTATATTACAATTACAATTACATGTATTTTGGAAAGTAATGCATTACATTACAATTGCTTTACCAAAGTAATGCATTATATTACATATTACATTTCATAAAGAATCTAAACATATAAATACGATATGTTTCGGATTCAGAATTTGAATTGTTTTTTTTCTATAAAGTTCTTATGTTGTTTAAAACAGGAGTATATATAGTCAATAAGTGCATGTATAATTTTTTCTTGCTTTTGGTCATTCAACTGATATTTCTGCTGTTTACCAGTAAGTTTTGCAAAATTTGTCAAAGTTGATTGTTCATCTATGTCAGGTTTTTTTAATTATCAAAATATACATTTCTGTTTTACTCTAATAATTAAAAAGAAAAAAACAGAGATGCTGTAAGGAATTTTTTCATATTATATGTTTTTATTTTTTATTTATTTTATTCACTGAATGTTTCTTAATTACCATTAAATCAAAACAGTAAAAGGAGCTGATAGGTATACAAACTAATTAGTGGTATTGTCAGGTGTAATTTATAAACCATACTTAACAAATAACTTCTTTAATCATTAAAGAAAGGTTACTTTAATAGCATAATATAAAAGAATTACAAAAAAAAAAAAAAAAAAAAAAAAAAAAAAAAAAAAACAATTTCTGGTAAATATAAAATTGTTTTCATCACAGGTTATCAGTTACAGCAAAATTACAAAATATTGTAGTTACTGAAACTTATTTTTAGATATGTTGCAAATTTTGATGTGATCTTACAACGAAGTAGGCTGCTTGCAAATAAATTGTTGACTCAGGGATATTGCAAGCCTAGGCTTATCAAGGCCCTCAAAAAGTTTTATGGCCGTCATCACAGTATTGTTGATAAGTTTGATGTCTCTGTGTCCAGGATTGCCTTGGATATATTTGACGTCTCATAGTTCCATGTTCCTTTCACACAATTTTGATTGCACACGTGACGGGTGTAGCTAGCTAAACAGGACGTGCTTACCCTTCCGGAGCACCCGGCCTCACTTCCCTGGTGGAGGTTCACGTGTCTAACCTAACTTGTCAGTTCCAAAGTTTTTACTTTGCTTCTGGATTGTGATTCGGAAATGGATAAGTATGTTTGTTTTTGATTAGACTCCCCGATAGTACTAAAAACAGGATTTGCATTTTGCTTTAAAATGTATTTTTATCCTTTACATTTGTTGGAAATTCAAAATGATCTGAAGCATACTAACTTTTTAGAATTTTAAATAGTTTTATTATTAAGATTGAATGAAATAAATCATTAGTTTGACAACAGTTCACAGTTACAATTTTTCTAGACATTGATTTTCATATTTTATATCAGGGAAAAAAGTAGCATGTAGGTACTTGCCCTAAATTGTAATGGTAATAATATCTAACATTTAATACAGAGAAGTAATGATATGTAATGTCATGTAATGCTTAAATTACATGCATTTTTGTCTATGTAATGCATTACATTGCAATTACATGTAATGCAAAAATTAGGGCATTACACATTACATGCATTACTTTGAGAAAATGTAATGCATTACAGGGCATTACAATTACAAATTAACATTACCCCATGCCTGTCAGGCAGACATTAGAAAATTGATTTCGTCCTAGAAAGCAGTCGTAGAACATGTTTAAGTTAACATATAGCTGTCCAAAATCTCTGGTCAATTGTCCAGAAAGAGAGATCCTGACCAGAGATTCTGACTGCTTTAAGTTAACTTAATGTTATGTTGTGACTGGTCGGTACTGTAGTACTTTAAGACTGAATCTCATGACGATTTATTATCTATTAATGTTGGATGTGTACAGCAAATTATTTTATTTGACAACAGGTGCTAACTAAGGGAATTTGTTTTGCAAAGGTGTCACGATCAGTGCGTTATTATCTCACAATGACGCACATTCATCAATATATATGGTTAGTTAATAAGTGTTATGTTTTCACACCAGTATTTTCCAAGACTCATGTATGTCTTTATCCTTTTTTCTTTCTATAACTATCCCACCTAATTATATTGATTGAAGATAAATTTTGTTTTCTGAAAGGTTAAACATACTCATGTGTTTCTTTTTTGGTTATCAATATACCATATATTTTTCCTATTTCAAATAAACCCAACTAAAAAGGTAAGGGACCACATCAAAAACCTGATTTAAATATGTAGGATGTTAATTTTCGTAATTCTCGTAATTTTATAAAATTACTATAAAAAATTATTTGATTTTTGTAGTCTTTTCTTGGTTTTGTTTTCCATAATTTTTATGAATAATATATATTTTGTTGAATTGCAATAGTCTTGCAATAAGATTACATTGAAAGTAATATGACATTTGTAATTGAGTATATGCTTGTATTTAAGAGAAAACATGGCATATGAAACTCTTGATAGCAGGGTAGCAATATCAGGAATTAGTGCATATAATGCAATTTCAAATACAGGTAAGACATGGATATGGATTGTGATTAGGACATAGACGTGTATGTTTGTTTTTTTGATAATAAATAGAATAAGACATGACGAAAGTTATATCATATCATATCTGACCGAGACCTCATATCAGACATCGGACATCTAATTTGGCATACGATATAGATTTCATCATATTTAATTATGTTAACTTAATTTGTCCATAAGGTAACCTATAGCAAGTAGTTAAAGTGACCATTACGCACAGATTGACATTATATAAGGTTCAAATAACACGACTAAAAAGCAAGTTTGATCCAATTTTACGGGCCTTTCAAAACAGGTGATCCCTATATATGTTGCTTTTAAGGCGGGTTCAATATGTAATTTTGTTTATGGTCGTGTTTTTACATATAACTTAACTGAGGTTCTTTCAATCATCCTGTTGGATGCACCATTGTTGTTGAAGCGAAGAGTGCACATTGTGGTTAAAACGTATTGATGTTTTTACTTGAAATATAGTTTTTTGGATATTATTCATAGAATTCTTATTTTTATATTACACAAAATATTGTAATATATATTTTATACTTTACACATTTCTGTTTTCATAAACTGTGTTATATCTTTAACGTATCAGGACGCAGCAGACTTGTTATTTTAAATTATATGGATACGAGGGGAGGTCAACAAGTTCATAAAATGGGGTATATATTGCCGCAATAAGCCATACATTTTAGTATTATTTTTCAATATTGTCCCAATTTACCCCAACCCACTTAGCCCACTTTTCTTTTAGACTGTCTATACCTTTGAAATAGAAGTCTTCGGTTTGGTTCTCAAACCATGCATCTGTGGAAGTTTTAAGTTCATCATCATCGGGGAATCTGATTCCCCGTAATTGGGATTTCAAATTTATAAATAGAAAATAATCACTGGGTGCCAAATCGGGACTGTAGGGTGGGTGATTAAGTTGTTCGAACTTGCATTCACGAATCGCTGCTTGTGCAATCCTTAACTTGTGCACAAAAGCATTGTCGGGAAGAAGCAATACCCCTCGGCTCAACTTTCCCCCTCCTTTTTAATTTAATAGCAGCTTTCAGCTGTTTCATTAAATCAGCACAGTAAACCCCTGTGATAGAAATTCCAGCAGGTTTATAATTGATTAACAGAATCCCAAAAATACATAGGCCATGACTTTGCCAGCTGATGGTTTGGTTTTGAATTTTTTTGGTGGGGGTGAGCTAGGGTGTTCCATTGTATGAAATCTTTTTTGGTTTCGGGTTCTTAATGATGAATCCCTGTTTCATCACAAGTTACTAAACGTAAATGGAATTTCACCATGTCATCATTATCAATGCCAAGAAGCCCCCGACTTGACTGGAGTATATAGAAGCGATCCTCCACATTAAGGTTTCTGGGGACCCATTTTGTGGATACTTTTGACATCACAAGATGCTCGTGGATAACCGTGTATTTACTTCCATGTGAAATGTCACACTCCTAGTTATGTCATCAATCTTAATTCGACGATCATTCATGATGAGGGTCTCCACAGACGTGACAATTTATTTTGTGATGGCATCAGTTGGCCGTCCTGACCGTTGGTCATCCTTCAGTGTATGGATATATATATCCATAATTTTTACACTAAAATATTGTTTGAAGACAAAAAAAAATAAATTTCGGATTATGGAATATTTAAAGTACATTTTAAAGAGATGTATGTATGTCATATAATATGTTTAGGATTTGCAAATAAGTATAAAATGGCACTCATCATCTATACATTTTAAATCACAAAACCAGAATAATATAATCTCCTTTTTTATACTCTATACCTTTCAGTTTTTAATCGCCACATTAAACGACAAACAAGGGTAAATGATCCATTTTATAATAAGAACTTTCGTATTTTATTGATCAGATGGGTGCATATATAGACCCCCGATAGTAATTTAAGTGACTGAAATTTTAGGATATAGAAACGGTCGTCTAGTGTTGTAAAATTGACGCTGGTATATGTCACATTCTCCTAAAGTATTAATACCGACCTCTGTATATGTACTAAAGTGTTTGTCAAAAAAAAAAAAATACCGATCAAAATCCACAAAGCAAAGTAAAACACTTTTAAAAAATGACAAAAGTAGTTCAACACGTATACATCAGGTCTGGATGTTCTGCAATCTAAAGGGTGGTCCTTAATATACAGTCCTAATTAACTTTATTAAAGGTATTGTGTTTGTGTTGAAGGGCAGGTAACCCTTTTCTACAGGTCCAAATAACATCAATAAAAAGCAATATGGATATATTTTCATGGTTTTTTAAGCCAGGCTCAAGTTTCAAAACTATTACTCAACTAAGAATTTCTATATTTTAATTAATTTAAGTTTAGCAATCTGAACCACCTTGATTAATGTTACTGGGGCGTAAAAACCATTACCCCACTTACGATTCCAAATTTACAAGTGCTGTTTAAAAAACAAATTTCAAAATGTCCTTAACGTATCTATATTTATAAAATATCTTTGAAAACAAAGATAAAAACGTTATCCTACCCTAATAGAAATAAGTTGTTATACGTACCAACTTTTATACTTTTGTGATGTCTTACAGTTCCTTGTCCACATATGTAACTATCGTTAGGCGCTGTTATTTGACAAAAAAATGTGGTATCTGTGTCAGCGGCAGCTACTTCATAAACCACTGCACTGGTCCGTTCAAACTGACAACTTGTTGTTGGACCCGAACCTACAGACTGTGCATTGGACTGCGAAATTGACCTGAAATAATTATCGGTCTCCAAATCTGTCGAATTGTCGTCCTCACTTCTTTGTATACACCAAGTTATATTTGGTGGGTCAGGGTAAGCTCCTACGGTACCTGTACAGGATAATGTGATGTTTTCTCCTTGTGGATACTGTCCTACTGCCGATGGCAGTGGAGAGATCTGCATGTCGTTCATTCTGTCTGGTTTAACTAAAATTAAAAAATGTAAATAACATGGTGTGTGGTATATATAAAATATGACTCTTAAATAAATAAATAAATAAATAAATAAATAGATAGATAAATAAATAAATAAATAAAAAATAAATAAATAAAATATAAATAATAAATAAATAAATAAATAAATAAATATATTGTTCTGTAAAAATACTCACTTTTTGGCATGTGTAATGCACATTTAAAAAAAATGTTGCTATTAAAATAAGGTTCGAAATTGTAACGCTGTTTAATTTTAAGTGCTTTGAGAAATGCTACCTTAACTGGTTGCTATTGGGTCTCCCAATTTTTTTGTTTAGACATATGGCGGTTATAATAGATAAAAAAACGTGATTACACGTCAGAAGTACTGAGCCCAACAGCTCGAGTGAAAGGCCACACGTTTAACAAACGTGCCAGTGTTAAATTTTGTATGATGAATCGGGAATTCACTTAAGATTGCATTTTTTAATTTTAACAAACGAATACTATAAATACAAATTGGTAAGTGTTTTACTTTTGTTATAAGGTTGAAGAAATCGATGTATTTTGCATGTTCTTTATTTGCTTTTTGAAAAATATGCCTCATCTACGGATAACAGTAGAGCTTATTTCCACAACTGAACTATAAAAAATTACTAATTCATGTCCATAACGGAATCCAAGAGCAACAGCCGCCGAATATGTAATCCAGAATTGGAGTGAACAGGACTGGGTAACTATTGAACCTCTAATAAAACAACAGAGACACCTTGCTTATCAGCAATACGGTGATGATGTCCATAAAGAATGTTTGTGTGCCCTGACTTTTGTCAATAGTCTTGAATCGGAGGTGTTGTAGGCAATGGTGTATGAAGGCACCCAATTTTATGGCCATCATCACGCTATTGTTTAAATGTTTGATGTTTCTGTTATGAAAATTATCCTGGATACATTTGACTTACGTAGTAGCTAGCTAAACAAGAGATGCTCATCCGTCTGTAGTGTCTTGTTGATCTTCCCCGGTGACTAACATTATTTGACACTTTTCAAAGGGTTAACTTCAGTGACGGTAATTTGAGCATGTATTAGAACGGTCGTTTATGTTAAAAAAGAAGAATGTTTATTCTCCCCTACAATTCCATTCCAAAACAATCATGTGACTTACCTACAGCAGTAACATTATGTGATACTTCATTGTTAGGTACTGCATTGAATACAAAATCTAAACCATTAACTCTACATGTATACACGGCTTCATCATCACATTGTGTATTAGTGGCCTCTATTGTTACTCTTAGTTGTGATGATGACACGGCTGATAGATCAGGGGTATTAGTTGTGGCACGACTTTGGACACTGGAGTCTTGCCAACTAACGCTTGATTGACCATTACGTACTCCAACAGTTACCATTGGCTGATTATTTTTCAAATAGATACTGCATTAATCTGTGCATACAGTGAACCTGCCGGTTGACAATCAATCTGAATCCTTTCAGTATATAGAATAAACGTATCTGGCGCAGTAATTCTAGCATTCTGTCCATTGGCTGCAAAATAATAATAATAATAATTATTATTATTATTCAAAATAAAACAAACAATATTTGTAAAAATACACATCACAATTCAAAAGTAAAAGTCTTCTTCATTCAATTTCAATTTTAATTACAAACGTGTCAATTGTATTTAACTAGAGATTCGGCCTCCCTTTAAAATCAATATTAAATAAGGAACGTCAAATTCAAATAAATTGTTGACGAAGGAATATTACACGCCTAGACTTAACAAGGCCCTAAAATGTTTATGGCCGCCATCACAGTATCCTTTATAAATTTGATGCCTCTGACTCAGTTTAACCCTGGATATAATTTTCTATTAGTTCCATGTTCCTGTCACAGAATTTTGATTACACACGTGACGGGTGTAGCTTGCTAAACAGGGGCTGCTTAACCGTCCAGGGAACCCAACCTCATTTTTTATGTTTAACCTAACTTATTGGTTCCAAAGATTTTACTATGCTTCAGGATTGTGATTCGGAGATAGATAAGCATGTTTATTTCTTTATATAACGCGAATATTTGTTTAAGACTTCATAGAATTAATTTCTTTTTTTAAATCGTTGGCATTTCATTCGGGTAGAGTGAAAGTGTTCCTCTGTTCAATTCTGGGTGGTTACACCAAAACACGAATGTAGATATTTAATGTTTAGCCACTTTATCCAATTGAAGATTGTTTACAATGAACGTATTCGGGTATGCGGTTTTAAATTATTTCATCATTGATAAAAATTCAGCGCAGACATACCAGATTATGTCCAAGTCACAATTCCAAAACCAAAATAAAACTGAACATTGAACAAATTAGGAATTTAGTGTTTCAGTAGAATAATTACCGTCTGTTCAGCTAGCTGGTACATTAAAATTAGGAAAGAAAAGAATACGTCAAAAATTGCATGATGAATTTTAATATAGAAAACTAAATATCAACAATATTGTAAGGACAAACATAAAATTATGTGAAACATCAGGATAAAGAACACATTTGTTGCATAGATACAAATAGTTTAGGTACAACTAAATAATACTCGGCGTTCTTGTTTATGCAGGTTTATGATCTATGTTTGAAGACAGTAACTTAATAATATTAGATCTATTCAAAAAGTAATAAAATGCTTTTTATTTCTGTTTGTTGACATATATAATTGGGCTTGTAGGACTAATGTCCGCATTTTAGTCACAAGAAACACTAATGAATAGATATTGACATCATTACTTTAACATTTAAATGCCTTAATTTCAGATCAAGGCATCGTAGGAATTTATTATCTATTTAAAAATGTTAAGCCTGTTGTCAAGAAATAATCTCTCTCTCTTTCTCTCTCTCTATCTATCTATCTCTCTCTCTCTCTCTCTTTCACACACATACATGCTCCTTGACAAATGAATGTTTCAATTCCAGATACTTTAATATCTATTTTAAAATTTTAAGCCTGTTCTCAACAGTTCTCAACAATTTAAGGCCTTGTACTCTTTCTCTCTATCTCTCTCTCTCTCTTTACACACACACACACACACACACACACACACACACACACACACACATGCTCCCTGACAGAAAATACTATGATTAAAATAGCGTCGACTAGGCAGGGTATGTAGCACCGCATGACGTCATAATTCAGGTTAAAGTATTAATATGTAGTTGAACTTGAGCTTGAGGAATTCGTCGTATCTTTTATTTCAAGCTCACTAGGATAGATGACATCCAAATAGTCTCCTTATTTAGGACATGTAAGAAACAACGTCATCTACATTTCTGTCGGCAGTCTTCTTTCCAGATTTAACTAGGTTCAGCAATAATTTTGCAGTTTATTAAAGTTACATGGTTTGTAAATATCCGGTAAGGACCAGAAACAAAGACAAAAGGAAACATACAGGTTGAGTCGTCAGCCGAACGTGATATGTCTTATACATGCACTTTGATACTATACTGGTGACCCAGTGCTATTGAAAAAAAAAAGTTAGAAAAAAGTTGTCGACGTCGGTGTCTGCTAGAAATGCACAGGAACAAATATCTGTCACTTTGAAACGCATACGGTAAACAAATATATGTGCTGTAGACATGCATACGGTAAACAAATATCTGTCCTCAAAATAAAATATATTTAGCCGAGAAATGGATTTGTTAAATCAATACCTGTTACCTAGATGGTAACATGTGTGTTAAGACAACAATATACATCAACAAAATTAACATACTGGTGTTAAAAGTGAATGTAAATTTATGTTGTAATATTATAATTACCCTTTACTCCAAAAAATAGCAAAATTATAACAAGATTTATCTGACAGTTACACCTTGTATTCATGCTGTTACTTCACTTCCTTGTTGTGACGTTTAAGTGACTGTATATCCTGTATTAGATTTAAATATATATTATTCTGATTTTAAACTGATAAAGTGACCTTTTGGGTCAAATAAGGTATTCTACTGTTTTTATTATCGACAAGTGCATTCATGTTTAGGGCATATAAGTATATATTTCGTGTTCATTATGGCTGACATGTATTGTTAATGTATTCCCTGCGAATCAAAACTGTTTATCTTTTAGGTATAGGTCGTGATGTTTAAAATACATGTACTTCAAACTTTTACTAATCAGACATTCATTTTTCTTATGTCTTCCAAAATATTATTTGTGTAAAAAAGTATTTAAGAGAAATCTGCAATCATTGTCATTACTCTTCCGGAGCACCCGGTCACTTCCCTAGTGGAAGTCCACGTGTTTAACCTAACTTGTCAGTTCCAAAGTTTTTACTTTGCTTCTGGATTGTGATTCCGACTTAGATAAGTATGTTTGTTTTTGATACATATACAATCCTTGCATCATTTATAGCAAGCAACACTGACCTGGCCGTTTTACCTTATATTTAATATTCATATTTGATGGTTTATCCGATATATAGTGTTAAGATTAGCATGTAATTATTAAACTAGTGTGTACACAGAACACTTGATTTTGTTAGTAGTATGTAGACGAAGCAAAGATTTGTATTTGCTATACATAAATGTAATGGTCATTGATAAATGTTTAAATTAAAAGTCAAGCGGACATGTTAATGTTGTCCACCTACAAGCCATATCTTACTAGATAAAACATAATACATTTATTTTGTATTTTTTTATTATAAGATAGAAATGCGTATAGTATAAACTATTTTATAATAAAATAATTTATTTAATATAAAGATAAAAATTGTATAAGGAATCTCAAACAATTTATATATCACGTTAAGACACCGAAGAGTTTGATCCAAAATGTATGCTATCTTTTCCTTCAATGATTTTATATATCAGTATATTTTTAAATAAAAAGGCTGCTGCGTCCTGATACGTAAAAGACATAAGGTATTATACAATTAATGAAAACGGAAAATGTGTAAAGTATAAAATATATTATAAAAAAAAATTGTTTAATATAAAAATAAGAATTCTATGAATACTATCCAAAAAACTATATTTCACGTGATGACATCGATACGTTTTAACTGCAATGTGTACGGTTCTTCGCTTCAAACTACAATGGTACGTTCAATGTTTTTAATAATAAGACTGCTTCTCTCTGCGACCTTAAAAACATATGCAATTTATTAAAACAAAAGAAAATTATACACGAAATACACTACTCAGCTTTGTAGAAAAATATATACAATATCTTGTCATGAGGTTAACTTCAATTGCCTTTGATACAAATCCACGAATACACTACTTAGCTTGCAGAAAACATTACTTTTGACAACTCTAATAAGTATGGTTAATTACTGTTTGGAATTTCATACTCTGTGTTCATCTCTTGGGCATTGCTTTCTATAAAGAAAAAAATAAATATATATAAAATTACATGTTGTTCAGTCGGAATAGTAAGTGGGGTAATGTTTTTTTTACGTCATAGCAACATTTATCAAAGTAGTCAGTTCTAAGATTATGAGAAAACCGGAGAATCCGAATACAACTACTAAACGACAGCAAGCAGACAGACTTCTTCACATTAAAACTATCCAGATCAAGATTTAGGCCGCAAAATGCATGTTGATTTATAAGCACGCTCTTCAAACAATTCTAGCACCGATCCACACCCTTTAAAGTAACACCTTCCAAACTAGTCTAGCAAAAAAAGGTCATTAAAAATAATTAGTTAATCATATTATGAAATATGGATAGTTTAAGATACATATTTCATGAAAGGAGATTAAAAGGAAGGAAAGTAATAATTAAGATACAGCTTCATTGACGAGGAACTGTCTTGGCGATATTGCAGCCTGCTCGTTTTTTTAAGTAGACGAACAGTGTTTAATTCCCGCCGTAGAGAGTATACTTTATTATTTGCGGATTTTCAAATTTAGGGAATACTATATTTAAATTAAATAAATAACAAAAACACAAAATATATTACGTATGTGTTTGCAATTTTTCGCCTCCATGCATTTGAACTATTCATATGTATTAATACTGGTATTGATAACGACAATAAGAATGTCATTCCTAAAGTCAATTGTACATACGCGAATCTGTTAATATTTGATATGTGTTATGTTCTCCATCTGTTTGTGTACCATCTAATCTGTCATATGTAGGAGCGTTTCTATAAAATATATTAAGACAAAGAGTTAATATTAATATCAAGTGTTTTCATTCTGCAACTTTTATTTCAAATACATTTATCAATCTTCATTGAAAAAGACAAATCACAAACATACCAATCAATTTTCAAATCAAAACCGAAAGTAAAAAATACTCACGTGGCGGTGTAGCTAGCTAAACAGGAGGTGCTTACCCTTCCGTCGCACCCGGAAACACTTACCTGGTGGAAGTTCACGTGTCTAGCATAACTTGTCAGTTCCAAAGTTTTTACTTTGCTTCTCGGTTGTGATTTGGACATGGATTAGTATGATTGTTTTTCATTTGAAACTAGCAAAGTCAATCAAATTAAACACACCGACTTTTATCAGGGAAATAAGACTGGAAAGGGTAGGAACCTTTAAGTAAGCTAGATACACCCGCAACGTGTGAAATCGAAATTAAAATAGGAAGTGACATGGAACTATGGGATGTCACTTGTACCTAGAGTAATTTTTGATACAGAGACATAATACAATATAAAAGTCGATAACTACATAAATTATTACGGACTTACTGTAAATGTTGTCCTGTATCGTTGCCTGAAATATACAAAAACATAGAGATATAATCATAGGAAATCGAAGAATCAATATAACTTATCTAAACCAATTAAATTTTAAAGACTATCCCAAGGAAACTACCTTGTATGGATATCATTAACCGAGACAGCAATTGAAATATTATAAACATTATAAATATTATATACAATATTCATAAAATTATTTGCCTCTCATTTTAAATTCCCCAATTAAACTTTGCTTTATTGTTTAAGCATTGACTTATTCTAACATATCAAAAACCAAAAAACATGTCCTAATCACAATCCATATCTTACCTGTATTTGAATTCACATTATATACACTGATCAAAATTGCTCTTTAACCATGTTATTTCAACATTTATATAATTCCAACCTGTGCAAATGGTGGTTTTTATTGTTTTTAGGTGGTCTTATGGACGGGTTTGATTTTAAAATCTTTTGAACTGGCAAATTAGGTTAACAGAAAAAAAACATGGTGAAATCCATTTCATATGGGGTCTCGGTCAGATATGATATGATATGGATTTCGTAATATATCATTCTATATACTATCACAAAAGAAACATATATTTCTATGTCCTAATCATGATCTATACTTATATGTTACCTGTATTAGATAGCGCATTATATACACTGACTTCTGATATTGCTACCCTGCTATCAAGAGTTTCATATGCCATGTTTTCTCAAAATACAAGCGAATACTTAAGTAAAAATGTAATATCACTTTTGATGTAATCTTGTGGAAAGGCTATTGTGGTTTAACAATTTATTTCTAATTATAAAAACAATCGTTTATAAATAGTAGCAAAAAAAAAACAATAACCAAGACAGGATTACAATAAATAAAAATCTTTATAGAGTCCAAAAAAAAAAAAAAAAAAAAAAAAAAAAATAAATAAATAAAAAAAAAAAAAAAAAAAAAAAAAAAAAACAATATTAATAAAATACAATCAATAAATAATAAATCGTCTGGTTTGTTTGTAGGTCGCATTCTATTATGTTTTCTTGTATTCGCTAGAAATGTCTGTCATCTATTTTTTAACAAAACTGAACATCGATGAAAATATACAATTCGAATTTGAAGTTCTTTAAACCTTAAAACAATACAATACAATAAAACCCGATCTTATTAGACAACTGTAAATGACGTCAGAGGATTCGTTATATGACGTCACAAAACCTTATTTCAAATTACAAACAATAATTATAGAATGTGTTTATATGTATTATATATTGGTTATACTTACTGACGATATTGGTTGCTTACAGCGGCTTCTAGGAATAAAAATAAAATATAAAAATTCAATTTAAACACTAAAATAGCAATTGAAAATCTAATCAAAGGAGTTAATATTTAGACCTACTCATCATAGACAAAACTAATAATATAGGTAAACAACCTGTCCGTTTGACCTCTCATTGAGGATATTCATATTCAACCAATAAATGGGAAGTGTTAAGCTCCAAGGTAATACATACACAGTACGCAGGTATACTCTATGAGGTTAGTATATATCATGATGTATACAGAATAAACACCTATGTTCCATATACACAAATGTACTTGGTCCGTAATGAATATTTAAATGAAAAGGTCTAGCGGACAGGTCAAAGTTGTTTCCTTATAATATTAATAATAATGATAATAATAATAATAATAATAATAATAATAATAATAATAATATATAAACACTTATGCACAAATTTAGTTTTAAAGACATGGCAATTATTTCCTTGTTCAACTGTCTACTGCAATCGGTTTTATAACGTTATAAAACATTTTACAACTCTCAAATTTACTCACCTTTATTCAATGATTCACCTTGAAATTTTATTACTAAATATTGACATTTATCCTAACATATGTCCGATGATTTTATTCAGTTGTCTCAATATATGTTTGTGAATTCATCTGTTTGTTATCGTCTGTTTGATGTTTTTAAATAGTGTTTATATTTTCGTACTTTTTTCTAACTTGATAGATTTTTGTCATTTTCATGTATATGTTTGTGTTTTCGTCTGTTTCTTATCGTCTGTCTAATGTTTTAATTAGCGTTGATATTTTCGTCCTTTTTGTAACTTGATAAATGTTTGTTATATACATGTATATGTCTGTGTTATTTTCTGCAATAGCTATTGCTAGGTATATGTTATTCATTCAATTTCCAATAATTTTTAAACAATGAATACATTGAATATATTTGACTCACTTTCTGTGCTTTGATTCTTGCGTCTGTAAATAACTACAATAACTAGTATAACAGCGAGTGTTACTGATGTTACTACACCTATAAGTGTACCGATCAGAAGCCCGATATTCGTGTTGTATGTACCTAGAACATAATGTACACATTCTAAAAAATCTATTGCAAAGCATTTTCACATGTGTGACAATTTTAAAGAAATAAAACAAAAAAATGATTAATAAATGAATAAATAAATAAATAAATAAATAAATAAATAAATAAATAAATAAATAAATAAATATGGTACTTCTACCGGTGAAAAAAGTCAATTACATCCCCTGTTTAAATACCTACACTGAATCAACATTAAAAATTACAAAAACCTGGAACTAGAAGATTTTAATTACTTGAAGCATAATTTTGAATTTGCAGGAAACATAAATAAGAATATCATTATGAATAATATAAAATGAGAACCTAGTTGAACCTGCATTCCTGAGTCAACAATTTATTTGCAACCTGTCTGTACATTTAAACTTTTTACATCTACCATGCCTTATCTGAAGTAATTGATGGTAACGATTTTTAAGGTATTAAGTCAACTTAAAACTTAATCTTCTTTGGCAAAACATGCGTTAAATTCAGTAGAGATTAAGTGTCAATACAATATCTCATCTGCGTTTGCAATAAAAAACCAATGAAGTCGAAATATTCTGTATCCTGGAAGATGTCACTTTACGCCTTAGTATTTACCCTTAAATCCGGATTCAGGGAATTCTGTAGTTTGAGCTGAAATATGAAAATAGAAGTTGACTTACAACAACGTGTATATAGTGCATACAGGTATATTGACTGAAATCAAATGAAAAAATAAACGGATAGAATTAAAATATACAATAAATATGCATTCCAGATTTTGGTAATTTTAATAAAACAAAAAAAGAAAACATGTATAAAGCACGTACGCATTCGAGATACATATAAAAAGCTAATGTGATTTTTCAAACTTTTATTAAATCAATTACCCTGATCGATTTTGAAATACTTAACACTTGAACCGCGCCAAAACAAGGAGGTCATGTCTTGGGTGCTTTAGAAAAAGCGAAATTACAATTGCAATAAATGTGTATTTCAGCTCCATTTAGCATTGCCAAACTGTATACATCCACAGCGTAAAACACGACATTAAAGTAAAATATTAAAAAAGGCAAAAGTAATATAACACGTTATCTTCCATCTGATTATGTGCAAAAGGGCAATTCCCCTGATTAGATATGTAAACGAAGCAAAGAATAAAATTCAGAATGAAAGAAACTTATAACTATGAGAAATCAATTAAAATATGAATGATAATTTTGAATACACTGTCATCACACTTATTATCATTATCATGGAGAATACTATAAAAATAGAGGGCCTGGGTAAGCCAATGTGTGCAATATCCATGGATCAATGGGTATATTAAGTAAAATCATAATGAAGCAACTGCGTTTGCACTAATGGAAAACATTGAGATCAAGATATTCCGTATCCTGGAAGATGGCACATAACGCCTTAGTACCTACCCCCAACTACTGTAATCCCGGATCCAGGAGGTTGTGTAGTTTGAGCTAAAATATTATAATAAAAGTTGACTAAAATTAACTTGTATATGGTGTATATGGCAATATTGACTGAAATCAATTAAAAATATTTAAAGCAACCATAACAATGAAATTAAGCAATGAAATATGGATTTAAGATTGTTAGAAACCTTATTAACAAAAAAAAAAAAAAAAAAAAAAAAAAAAAAAAACCGGACAGTTTCAGACATCAATGTTCGAGATAACCGGACTTATTCGGAATTTTCGTCACATAAAAAAATGAGATATCCTAACTTTAGAAAACGAAAATGGACTCAAAATGCATCTAATATCTGTTTTGATAGAATGTTAAACAGCAATATTATTTTTGGATTGATCAAAAACAAACATAAGGTAAAACACGTAAGCTTCTTCAAAACATTTGGGGTCAAATGTTGCGGAAGAGTACGAGCATTTTGTTTTGCTAGCGTGTTAAATGTATATGCAACGTGATTTTAAACTGTAGTGTGATAACAGGTTTGTGTTATGGCCTAAATTTGCAGGAAAACCTGATTTACATGTGTTTTTTAACAAATTCAATCCATCATGTACTTTACATATGATATACATACCAACTTTTATACTTTTTTGTTGTCTAACAGTTCCTTGTCCGCATATGCTACTATCTCCGGGGGCTGTTATTTGACAATAAAATATTGTATCTGTGTCAGTGCTAGCCATTTCATAAACCACTGTACTCGTTCGTTCAAACTGACAATTTGTTGTTGGACTCGGTCCGACAGACTGTGGATTAGACTGTGAAATTGACCTGAAATTTTTATCGGTCTCCAATTCTGTCGGATTAAAGTCTCCCCTTCTTTGTATACACCATGTTATCCGTGGTGGGTCAGGGTAAGCTCCTATGGTGCCTGTACAGGATAATGATACATTTTCTCCCTGTGTATACTTTCCTGCTGTCGAGGGCAACGGACAGATTTTCATATCATTCATTCTGTCTGGTTTAACTTAAATGCAAATGTATACAACACGAAAAATAGTGTATAACATGTAATATGTATATATATAAACAAATAAATAAACTGTAACTGTAGCGCTCTTTTTTTCAATTTTTAGGAAAACTTCTTTATCTGGTGGTTATAAGGTTTACCATTTTTTAAATGCTAAAAGTAGGTTCTTACCTATCTAAATCCCTTAGCCTCAGATTTGCGTGAAAGGTCACGTGTTTAAAAATGTGTCTGTTTCATAGCGTTGTTTTTATTGTGATTTGGAAATTTAAAGTTTATATTTTAACAAAAGTTAACTGTAAATACAATGTTTAGATATTTTTATTTTTACAATACAAAGGATGGTATCGATGGAAATCAAAAACAAAGAATGTATTTTATGTTTTATTTTGCTGCATTTTTAAAACTTTTCTCGCAACAGACTACGGTAGAACTTTATCCCACTATGGAATGAATAACAAACTAATACCAAAACAAAGTAAAAAAGACATATTAGGCAAAACACAAAGGGTATCGACAAGACATCTCCTTTCCTTAGTATATTTGACGTCTTATGGTGACATGATTCTTTCATTTTCCAATTTGATTTCAAAAGCGACGAATGTAGCTAGCTAGACAAGAGATGGTCATCCGTTAGAAGTACCTTGTAACTTTATTAACCAGGTTTTAAAGTATTGTAACTTGGACATGTAATAGCATGGTTCTGTTTGTTTTATTTAAAAACAAATGTTTATCTTCCCCTGATACTTCGGTCTAAAACATAAACAATCATATGACTATATTACGTTGGGAATTGTGATTTTGACATGTATTAGCATGTTTTTTGTTTTTTGTTTCTTTGTTTGATGTTGTTAAAAACGGATGTCTATCCCCCCTGATACTACATTCCCAAACATAAACAATCATAGAACTTACCCACAACAGTAACATTATGTGATACTTCATTGTTAGATACTGCATTAAAACTTGAATCTAAACCATTAATCCTGCAGCTATATACGGCTGCATCATTACATTGTGTATTGTTGGCCTCTATTGTTACTCTTAGCTTTGATGATGACACAGCTGAAAGATCAGGTGTATTAGTAGTTACACGACTCTGGATACTGGGATTTTGCCAAGTAATGAATAATCGTCCATTAAATATCCCAGCATTTACCATTGGCTGATTATTTTTCAAGATGGTCAATACATTAATCCGTGCATATAGTAATCCTGCCGGTTGACACTCAATCTGAATCCTTTCAGTATTTAGGATAAAACTATCTGGAGCAGTAATTCTAGCATTCTGTCCATTAGCTGTAAAAAGGATAATTATTATTTTTCAAAAACAAAAATACAATACTGGTGCACGTTCACATCACAATTAGAAAACCAAAGTTGAAATCATTCGTTTTCAATTTTAGTTACATACATTGCTTACCAGACCGCTAGCCTCATTTCAATAATTTATATTAAAGTATGAAATGTCAAATTCGAACAAATTGTTGAAACGGGGATACCACAAGCCAAGGCTTACCAAGGCCCTTGAAATTTCTATGGCTGTCATCACAGTAGTATTGATAAATTTGATGTCTCTGAATCCAGGATTTTCCTGTTTGACATCAAATAATTCTATGTTTCTTTCACCGAATTTCGATTACACATGTGGCGGGTGTAGCTAGCTTATCTTTTCTGAGCACCCGTCTACTCCCTGGAGAAAATTCAAGTGTATAACCTAAGTTATAGGTTCCAAGGTTTTGACTGTGCTACTGGAATTGTGATTCGGACATGGATAAGTATGTTTGTTTTTGATATAACGCAATTTTTGTTTAAGAGAACATGGGGTTTTTTGTTTAATGTTTTTGTATTCCTTTCGGGTAAAGTTAAAATTGTTACCATGTTCACTCGATTGTGGTCCTAGGTTTATGGATGGGATACGCCAAAAAACGATAGTAGATATTTTTTGTTTATAGCCACTGTTTATAAATGAAGACAATGTATTCATCGTTTCTTATTTAATTTGATGTTAAAAACAAACACAGACATATCAGTTAATGTCTAAATCACAATCCCAAAAGCAAAAAAAAAAAAAAAAAAAAAAAAAAAAAAAAAAAAAAAAAAAAAAAAAAAATGAATATTGAACAGGTTAATTTTGAACAGGGTATTTTTTAACCAGGGAATTTAGATGAGGTGTTTTAATAGGGTACACACCTTCCGTTTAGCTAGATGATACCTTCTCGTTTAAAATTAAAATGAGGAAGAACACATTGTCAAATAAATGCATAATGGATTGATATACAGAAAACTAAACATGTATCAATAAAACTGTAAGGACAGCCATAAAACATTCTGTAAAATAAGGATAAAGAACACCTTTGTTGCAATGATACAGATAGTTTAGGTAAAACTAGATATTAATCAGTGCTCTTGATTAAGAAGGTACGTATATGTTCTATGTTTAAAGACAATTCAATTATAAACATTTTAATTAATTAGTAATGTGATTATTTTTATTGCGGTTTCTCGACATATATAATATGTTTATTGGCAACTAATGTCTGCGTTTTACACAGGATGAAATCACATCTTTAAGCTTTGCATAAAGATGGCTTATAGATGGTCTTTATGCCATCTTTATGCAAGCGTAAAGATGCATAATGTCCAAAGTCCTTTATGCCACCTTTAAACCATCTTTATGCATGAAAATATTTTATACAGGTAACTGTATATTTTCATTTTTATGGTTTAGTCTCACTTAGCGATACATTTAAAGAAAGCATAATCTTATTTAGCATATATTTTAAAATCGCCAAATTTTACCTGAGATCTAGACCTGTACACCTGGAAATAGTCTATTTCCTAAATGCATTTCATAACAATAAAAAAATTATAAATAAATAAATTACTAGTTTGTTTATGTTCCTATTTATTTATTTATTTATTTATTTATTTATTTATCCATGTATTGATTTTATTTATTTATTTATTTATTTATTTTCATGTATTGATTTTATTTCTTCATTTATTTATTTAATTTTTCTTGCATGTCAGAATCACAATAAACTATTTATTCCGGCGAAAAACAGAAGCTGATTTTTATTATTATTATTATTATTATTATTAAACCTGACAGTCATCGGGAGTTCCTCGGTAACGAAATAACATCACTGGGTTAAGAGTTATTGATTGTTATTATCAGCGACATTTACTACAGATTGTTACGTTATATATCATCTTTGAAATATAGCTGGTCCACAGCTTCTGGGGACCCTTCTGAGATAATTATTATTAGTCCACCTTGATAAAAAGTTTGTTTATAAGACAAGACATTCCTTAGATTTAATCAACAGGAAGTGTTCTTACAATTAACAAAATTGATTGACAGGTGTTCAGATAGCAGGATTTCATGAAACCTGGAAATATACTACTTCAATCGTTTGATGTTGTCTTGGATTTAGAACTGATTATGAAAAGAAAATATTATGTATACGGGAGTATGAATAGACTGAATTCTATTATTTAAAAAAAAAAAAACTATAATAAAATTTTACCACCGGTCATTAAATTTTTGATCATTTATTCATCATTTTACCGATTATTTATTAGTGTCAAATATAAATAAATAAATAAATAAATAATTTATTTATTTATTTATTTTTATTTATTTATATCAAATTTATAGTTTTCGTTTGTTTCTTGGTCACATATTCAATCAAAGATGCATTTAAATACAATTCTTCATGATCGGGGAAAAATTGCCTTTGAAATACATTGTATGGAAATCTTGCTCTTGTCGGACTGAAAATGTTCAAATCATATTTATTATTTATTTATTTATTATTTATTTATTATTTATTTATTTATTTATTTATTTATTTATCTATTTATTTATTCACTATTATATGTCACTGGTCGAAAAAGAAAATTGTTTTCGGCAAATATATTATGTAGTTGGCAATAGTCTATATATGTAAAATTACAAAAATAATTAAAAATAAAATATAATAAAATCAAATAAAAATCTGAATAAGAATTCAATATTGGCTCTTAACAAGACACAGTACAAGTAAATCACTTGTATCACTTGTTTGTAATCAAGACATTTGTTAATTCTGTACCGGACAGAAAACAAATTAGAGAACTGACTGCTAAGCATCGTTGCAGCTGGACTAGTTGTATTGTCTGCTGTTTTTGATGATTTAAAGAAAATAAAGATTTCAACAGCAGAATTGCCTCGCACTGCTTTTTGAAAGCAAGTGTGCTAGTTTCTTTTGTTTTGTGATCTTTAATTAATGTTCTAGTTACTCTGTATCCTCCATTAACCTATAACTCTCTAAGAGAGAGAGAGAGAGAGAGAGAGAGAGCAGGATTGATACTTGGGATGATTTGTGGCCTACTCAAATTAAAGATACACTGATGGCATTCAAACGCATTATTTAATTCAACTAATTTAATAACCATGTTTCTTTGACATAGGCCTCATGATCAGATACATATTGGTCTAAAGCATGCGTTGACGGACCTTTCAATGCTTATGTTAGCTTGCCGAAAAAGTTGTTTACTTGATTAAACTATACCAGAACTGGCCGTGTCAACATAACTGACAAAATCTGACCCGTAAATTTTCTGTCGATCATAGCGTCTCTGTTAAGGTTTGCATCAAACTGCATGGGACAGGCTCTAGTGTCAATTCGCTCGGGTTTTACATTTTCGACCGTTCTAGAACTCACGAATAAGCGAAGGCATGGGACTTTTAATCTCCAGAAACGTATTAAATGATGTTTGCCGAACAAAATAAGTTATTTTTAAGGCTTAGAATTTCGTCAGGTCTAGGAGAGAGAGAGAGAGAGAGAGAGAAGAGAGAGAGAGAGAGAGAGAGAGAGAGAGGTGTTATAGTGCCGTAAACATTCATAAACTTTATTATCAAATTTTTAAGTCACATATTAGAATATCACCAGGTCTGAGAGAGAGAGAGAGAGAGAGAGAGAGAGAGAGAGAGAGAGAGAGGGGGGGGGTCGGTTTACAATGTCGTAAACTTTTTTTAATTATTAAAAAATTGAAATAGTATATCACGACTTTACTGCTATCTCTGTATGATTGATCGATTGATTAAATAGGTATAAAGTCCCAGTCAAGAATATTTACTTACATCGTTAAGTCACCAGCTTAATGAAAAAGACGCATAATTGACTTGACACGGGAACTTAGTTTTTGAGGTCTTGTCTTAAAGTCCTGTGTCTTTCATTTCTAAATGTCGGCTTTGAAAAAAGTACAGTCATTACTCATCTCTTAGTCAGAACCGTCCCGGGATCGAAATGATCATAACAATTATCTAAACCGAAGAAATAAATCGCACAAAATGCTTTTTTTGTTGAAGTTGAAATATCAGTCATTCATGATACCTGCCTGATCTATTTTAATCTTTTGCATATCGCAAAAATATTAATCGTGGACATTCTTAGTTAAATGCACACACACACACACACACACACCACACACACACACACACACACATGTCATGTGCTACTTTTGAATTTCATAAAAATTCAAAAGTAGCACATGACACACATGTACACATGCACACATGCACACACACACTCTCTCTCTCTCCAGATTGACAAATAGGCAAGTAGACAGGTCAACAAGATGGCAATTCAAAAGGTCAACAAATCGACAATTTTTTAATAAAATCTCTTTTGTGTGTGTGTGTGTGTGTTGTTGTTGTTTTGTTTTTTTTAGTGTACTGTCTATCAAACTGCCTGGTGCACGTTTATTCCTGTTGGTTGTTATCGGTCTCCCGACTGCTCGAAGAAAGTGGTTGAATTCGAAATCAAAGATGTTTTATGGTTAAAAAGAATTTTTTTTTCAAATTGGGTTGTTACAGGTGTTTTTTGAAAGCAGTTTGTAATAAAAAAAAAAAAACAACTTCAAACCGTGTTGAGCTGAACTATCTTTTGATGCGATTTGCTACAAAGTTTTCTCTAACTTAAGTAATGGGTTGTGGGACCCCTATATGTAGTAACTACCCAAATGTAGTAACGGTCACAAATGTAATAAAATTGTGTCACATATGTAGTAACGAACCACAAATGCAGTAAGGTTTGTCACATATGTAGTAAATGTTGGTCACAAATGTAGCAAAATTTTACCACAAATGTAGCAACAAAATCTTACCACAAATGTAACAACTTTATTTTACCACAAATGTAGTAAATTTAATAAATGATAAAAATATTTTTTTACAATATGGGTAATATCTTGGTTAGTGTTAATTAATGACAAGCACTGTGGTTTCTCTGTCAGGTAATTTAAGGTATATCTGTCGGGTAATTTAAGGAATTAAACCCCAAACCCAAATGCCTCGGTTTCAACCATGTTAAGCCAGAGTCAAATGCAAGTAGATTTTCAGTTCTAAGCTACTCATAACGATGTGGAACGTCACGGTTCATGTTCAGTGAATAGTCATTTTCAGCTCTAACAAGGCTACTACAAGGAAGTCCCGAGATGAATTTCACGTCCCCAGTACATTTATTAGTCGCCACTTTGAAGATATTATATATGTTATTTTGGTCACACCCCTATCTTTGACGAGTTGAGTTCTATTTTGTTTAAAACCAGGTGTGACGCGTTAAAGAATCCTAGCGCATTTCATTGCACTCAATGGATCAAACTTTCTGCCACTTCTCATATAGCCGGTGAAGTCTTAATATAAGTGGAACATTCATTCAATTAACGGATCGATACTCTTGCAAATTACACATGACGTCGGATTGACATTGAGATTTGTTTATTTATAAAAGCCTTAAAAAAGTGTAACCTTTGTACAAATCAAAAAAGACAGTTTGTAGTGCTTCATTAATACAGAGTGATCAGATGACTTCGTGTGCGTGTGTTGGTGGGGGTGAAGTGTGGGGGGGGGGGGGGGGAGATGCGTACATAACTAGTCAATAACAAAATAAAAATTCTGATAATGGCTCAGTATGAGAACCATCACCTAAAACTTTGAAAACGCCAAATTGCTTATGTCCGTTTTTTGGATTTTTTTCGGGGGGGGGGGGGGGTGTTGCATTGTCCATATAGTTGGTCAAATTGCAATATTCAGCAGGAAACTGGACACCCACCCATAGCAATGCAAATTAAAACAATAGGCTAAGAATTTAGTTACAAAATAACTGCAGACAAAAGAGAAAACCTTAAACAAGTGCCACACTATGATCTGTTTTTAGCGGATTGGGTACGCAACTAGCCTGAGAGAAGTGCACCTTAACACTTAATAGGGTATAAGAGTTGAGTAATGGTGTTTAACGTCCCAGTCAAGAATAGTTCACTTATATCGAGACGTCGCCAGCTATAGGCGAAGGTGCAGAAATTTTGCCTGTGCGTTGCGCTGATGGCATTATACAGCATTCTTTAGCGTGCCATGCCCACCGTGACACGGGGCCTTTTTTTTTAATTTCCTATCGGAAAGAACCGTGACTTTCATTTCGTTATGCAGAGTGTTTGTCGAAAGAACAAGATACACCATATATGATTACAGACGTTCTATTTTACATAACACATCTTATAAAATGCAGTTCATTTACTGCAATAACGATATATACGAAGTATTGTAAATGCAACAGAGAGAGAGAGAGAGAGAGAGAGAGAGAGAGAGAGAGAGAGAGAGAGAGAGAGAGAGAGAGAGAGAGAGAGAGAGATCATTTCATCAAGCAAAATGCAAAATGAAACGTGAACTTGATCTGTAACACATTTTGGTAGACCTTCATGCTAAATCAGTTCAATATGTGGTGCAAGCTTTTACGAAAAAAACCTACAGAAAGCTGTTATTTCAATCAAATTATCAAAGACAATTGCAAAAGATCGGATTCGTAGCAAAACAAAACAGTAACTCAGCCTAGTATCTGAAAGTATAGGAAACAATGTGGAAAACTTATAATTGACTGATGGACGGACGGAGGGACCGACCAACAGCATTATACTTCCTACGTCTTAAGTTTCGTAGAGTATAATAATAAATACATGTACCCTACTAAAATCTGCCAAAATACAGAAAACCCCAAACTTACACATGTTACATTTAAAACTGAATTTTACATGTACTTTACAAACCGAAATATAATGAAAATAAGAGGCCAATTGGCATTATCTCTCATAGCATAATACATAACATACGTACAGGGGTAACATCCCTACAAGGATTATCAGATACGTGTAGCTATTTATACCATTTATATCTGAATTACTATAATCATTTTTAATGTGCCGATTTATGTGACACTAATAGTTTTCAAGTATATAGAAAAAAACCAGCAAAATTAACAATTTATACATTCATTTTTCTTTTGTAATTTGGTTATATCGGAATCAGAGCCACTTCTATCGGGATAGAATTCCCTTCTATCTGGTTAAAAGTCACTTCTAACGCGTTAAAAGTCACTTCTATTGGAACAACAGTCGCTCCTATCGGGTTAGAACGCACCTTAAATATTGGTTTCTAACGTTCAGATTTCAACATTTTCGTTACTACATATAGCGGTTTTCATTTACTACATTTGTGGTAACAAAAATTGTTACTACATTTGTGGTAACGGTCGTTCCTACATTTGTGGTTCATTACTACATATGTGACACTATTTTGTTACATTTGTGACCGTTACTACATTTGTGGTAGTTACTACATATAGGGGTCCCACATGGGTGAAGATGAGACCAAGTAAAATGCAAGAATGTATTTTCATTGTAGGCATGTGAAATTTCTGTGTTAATCCACAAACGATTTTCGACAAAAGGTATTTTCGGAAGCAGAAGAGCATGTACTACCATTTATTTAAGAAATTTAAGCTAATCTCTCTCTCTCTCTTTCTCTCTCATAAATTATCCATTATACATGCAGAAAAAAACAATTAGATAAGAAATCCCAAGAAATCCCAAAAGATGACCTCTCTGATTTGGTGATTCAGAAACAATGTATCGTAGTCCGACTAATCAGCCCACTAAACCTCCATTTTTTTTACTTGTTGGTGGTTAGGGTTAGGGTTACCACGTTACCTGACTTTAGTAATAACATCGATTTTTTTTTTTAAATTTCACTTAGTTCAGTAACAGTGTCTTTCAAATGATCATCGTTTCTAGCTAAATTCTTTTTAAATACAAGTTTATTTTTTCTGTTTTTGAATTATTGTCTTTCATTTCAAATTTGATGTGGCACTTTTTATACCATTTTCCCAGTATTCATCTTTTTTGTGTAGGACATATTGCTTATCTAACGCCAAATAAATAATCATTTGAATTTTATTCCGTTTTTAATAAAAAAGAAACAATAATAAAAGTTTCAAAATATTTTGAAACAAGAGAGTCAATCATCGTTAAATGTGGCTGATTCAACGTCAAAGTTTAGAATGAATGAATGAATGAATGAATGAATGAATGACTGGATGAATGAATGAATGAATGAATGAATGAATGAATGAATGAATGAATGAATGAATTTATTTATTTATTTATTTATTTATTTATTTATTTATTTATTTATTTATTTATTTACATAATTATAAATCTCAATCACCTGAAATTATAGAAGTATTAATTTAATAAAAAAAACAAAAAAAAAAAACAAAAAAAAACTGGTGTGAGTACTGGAGTAATTCATAGAGAAATATAGGTAATTAATCTGTTAATGAGGTTAACACCATGCAGGTACATTTTCCACGTAGAATATACTACCGTCTGGTTCAATTAGTTGGAATTTGCTTCTGTTATCAATCAGTTACCCTATATGTTGATAAGGTATGCAGATTATCATTATAAAAGCATTTTCTCTCTCGCATCACCATCACTTGTGTAATATTATTTTCTAAGTTTCTTTAACGTAAGTTACATTTTACACTTAGTCACTCACAGAATTTAATGCACATTCAACAAATAAAGTGAATTAAAGCTCTCAGATACCGTACTTTAATTAATGACTTATTAATTTAAGATTAAAAAACCCAGAATATTACATTTTCATATTGAAAAATTTAAGTCATTAATAGATAAATAAATAAATAAATAAATAAATAAATTAATTAATTAATTAAAAAAAACTTGAAATGGATTTAAGATAGTGTCTCCTTTCTATTTGTAACAGATAATAATAATAATAATGATTATTATAAGTATTATTATTATTATTATTATTATATTATTATTATTATTATTATTATAAATAAGATAATTAACAAATGAAGTAAAATGACATATATGCATATATTTTTAAATTGTTATCTAAAACATGAAAGTTTTAGAGCTGGTCACGTGATCACATGTCCTTATAGCTAACTTATATATAAATCATAACCCTTGGTATCATCTCCTCCGTGGCCTAATGGATAAGGATGAAGAGTCAGATAAGAATGTATAGTATGGGAACCTAAGGATCGCGAGTTCCAGTCCCACTGAGGACAAATTAGGTAAGAAGGTCAAAGTAATATGTGTAATAAGACAAGAGTTGAAGGGGAAAAATGCAAATAAATGAATAATAATTAAATAATAATTAAATATAACAAAATAAAAAAAAAAAAAAAAATAAAACAAAAAATTCAATACATCAATAGCTGAATAAAAATTATTAAAATTAAATTAATTTTTTTAGTGAAATATTGCAAGAATAATTTTGATTTTTTAAAAATTATCTTTAACTTCATATTTATATAATTTGAAAATTTTACTCTGAATTATATATATATTTAATCTTACAAAAAAAAAAAACCAAACTAAATCTGAATTTAACATAAAGATGCATAAAGATGGCGTAAAGATGGCATAAAGAACTTTGGACATTATGCATCTTTATGCATATGCATAAAGATGGCATAAAGATTGGATAAAGATGGCATAAAGACTGCACAAAGACATCTTTATGCCACCATTATGCCATCTTTACACCATCTTTATGCATGCATAAAGATGGGATTTCGTGCTGTGTTAGTTACAAGTTACATGTAAAATCATCACTCGTGAGTATATATCGACAGCATTTATTTAACGGGCTTAAATGTCTTAATTTCATATCATTGCATAGCATGATTTTATTTGATATTAATTCTAATATTTTAAGCCTGTTGTCAACAAATCATCTCTCTGTCTCTCACTCTCTCTCTCTCTCACAAACAAACATGCATGTTGCTTCACAAAATTTCGATAAATAAAATTGTGTCATTTAGGTAATGATATTTATATTTCGCCAAAACATACATACACTAAACAAATCTCAGTTGCCTAAACATGAAGACAGTAAGGAAATCTCCGTCGCCTAGACACGCATTCTGTAAACAAATATTTGTCGCCTTGACACAAATAGGGTAAACAAATATATGTCGCATTGACAAAGACTATTCATGAATACAGGAAACAAATATCTCTCGACTAGACACGGATACGGTAAAGAAATATATGTCACTACACAGAGATACGGTAAACAAATATTTGACCCCTAGAAATGAATACGGTAAACATATATCTGTGCCCTAGACACTAATTAGGTAAACACATGTATGTCGCTTTGACACGGTTACTTTTAAAAAATATATGTCGCTACACACAAATAACGTAAACAAATATCTGTCGCCTAGAAATGAATACAGTAAACAGATATCTGAATCCCAAACACGGATTCGATAAACAAATATCTTTCACCTAGACACGGATACGGTAAACAAATATCTGTCGTTTAGAATATCTTTTATATGCAGCAATATACCTGCTTCTCCTTCTTATGGTGTATTTGTTTCACAATTAATACGCTATGGTAGAGCTTGTTCCCACTACGGGGACTTTGTACAACAAAGTAGGCTGCTTGCAAATAAATTGTTGACTTAAGGATATTGCAAGCTTAAGCTTTTCAAGGCCCTCAAAAAGTTTTATGGCCGTCATCACAGTATTGTTGATAAGTTTGATGTCTCTGTGTCCAGAATTGCCTTGGATATATTTGACGTCTCATAGTTCCATGTTCCTTTCACACAATTTTGATTACACACGTGACGGGTGTAGCTAGCTAAACAGGAGGTGCTTACCCTTCCGGAGCACCCGGCCTCACTTCCCTGGTGGAAATTCACATGTCTAACCTAACTTGTCAATTCCAAAGTTTTTACTTTGCTTCTGGATTGTGATTCGGAAATGGATAAGTATGTTTGTTTTTGATTAGACACGAATGTGGTTAACAAATATCTGTCGTTTAGACACGGATGTGGTTAACAAATATCTGTCGTTTAGAGACGGATGTGGTTAACAAATACCTGTCGTTTAGACACGGATGTGGTTAACGAATACCTGTCGTTTAGACACGGATGTGGTTAACAAATACCTGTCGTTTAGACACGGATGTGGTTAACAAATATCTGTCGTTTAGACACGAATGTGGTTAACAAATACCTGTCGTTTAGACACGAATGTGGTTAACAAATACCTGTCGTTTAGACACGGATGTGGTTAACAAATACCTGTCGTTTAGACACGGATGTGGTTAACAAATACCTGTCGTTTAGACACGGATGTGGTTAACAAATATCTGTCGCCTATTCATAAAAAAAGGAAACAGATATCTGTCGGCTTCACACAGATACGGTAAACTAATATCTGTCGCCTAGACAGAGAAACGATAAGCAAATATCTGTGGCAAAGCCTTGGATATGAGAAAAAATATATGTCGCCTACACACAGATGAGATCAACAAGTATCTGTGGCCCAGACATGGATATGTTTAACAAATATATTTCGCTTTGAAATAGGGACGGTAAACATATATCTGTGTATCCTAGACATGAGTACGGTAAACAAATATATGTTGCCTAGACACGGATACAGTAAACTTATACATGTCACCTAGGCCAAGATAGAAAAAATATATATCATCTAGAAAGGAATGCATAAACAAATATTTGTCGCCTATACACTGATACTCTAAATAAATACCCGGCGCCTAATACTGAATAAGGGAAACAAATATATGTTGCCTTCACACAAATACTGTAAAGAAATATTTGTCGCCTAGACACGAAGACAGTTAACTGATATATGTCGTCTAGACACGGATACAGTTAACTGATATATGTCGTTTAGACATGGGCAGGGTAAACAAAAATCTGTCGTCTAGACATAATAGGGTAAAAAAATATCTGTGGCCTAGGCATGAATACAGTCATCAAAAGGGAAAAAATATATGTCGCCTACACACGGATACGGTAAACAATTATCTGTCAGCAAGATACGGAAAAGGTAAACACATATCTGTGGTCCAGACATGGATATCGTTAACAAATATCTGTCGCTTTGATATAGGGGCGGTAAACAAATATCTGTCGCCTAGATACAGATACGATAAACAAATATTTGTCGCCTATACACGGATACAATAAACAAATACACGGCGCCTAGTAATGAAAAAGAGAAACAGATATATTTTACCTTCACACATATACAGTCAATTATCTGTCGTCTAGACACCTTTACTGTAAACAGATATATGTCTGTATTTTTAATTGATATAAAAAGTGTAAGTTCATGTTATAATATCACAATTACCTGTTTCTCGTTAAGATAGGAAACATTACACAGTATAAAGGCAGGGTTTGTATTCGAAATTAAACCAAGCTGACACACAGACGTACACCTTAAGCCTGGTTATAATTCTTGTTATATATGTTCTTTATTCACTTTTAATTTCAACGTCTAATTCTACAAATAGATTATGTGATTTAAGTAAGTGTTTTCCGTGATGTAGACAAAATAAACACCGACGTGTTTTCAATACAGAAACTGGATCGGTCATTAATAAATTTTTAAAATTAAAGGTGAATTTATAGTCAAATGTTGTTTACCTATATCAACGGACACATTGTATGTCTGTTTGTAATATAGATATAAAGCTAATTTTTAAAGATCTAGGTTATCTTACATGATTTTTCATATATACAACTACTCATGTTGCAGGTCCATGCAGAAAGTTAGGATCGCCTATAAAAGTAGTTTATAGCTATACACAAGTTTGTTTGATAATAATATTATGATACTTAACGATTTTCAATCATCAAGGTTTTTGTTTTTATGAAATTGTGGTCTGATTATCCAATGTTTATTCTAGGATTTTTCCAGAAAATTGTATATATAAACGTTATGATTTTTATATATTTTAAAAGCTTAAACAGGTAGGTTAAACGATCAACATAAATGTTTTTTTTTATCGACAAAGAAAAGCAATATAGGCCGAGGTTGATATATTATAATAGTATAATAAGTACCTTTTACTGGAAACAAAATCGCCATTAGAATACTATAAACTCCAAAGTGCATGTTACACATAATTTCAGTTAAGAATATTTAGGAGGTTAAAATTTGTTTTAATGATTTTCATACTTATTTAGATACACTGACCTTGTTAATGTGTTTATGGACATTCAGGAAATAATGTTATAAGTGTTGTCGGTTGTAGTTAAAAGTGTAGTAAATATCGGGTCAATGACTTTTGTTCCTCTTCACTTTATCATTACTTAAATCTAAATAACAATGCAACACTTAGAAACAATCTGTTGTTATTATTAATACTGTTATTTGTATAACATAACAAAATAATACTAATACATCTTCTTATTATACCATTTATGTTGATGTGTTCATATTTGTGAAAAACGGAAAAAAACTGTTGATTCCGAGGACGGGGACAGTAACATCTGTATGACCGTTCTGTTGTTTAAACCTGAATAATAAAAAGCACTTAGTTAAACCTTATTACCTAAACACTAAAAATTCAGGATCTCGCGACGGCAATTTTTACATGCGCTATGGCATCTATAATTTATTGTGATGCAAATAAATTAAATTGCGTCGTTTATTTGTTCATCATGCAAATATTTTACTGTATTTGACAATGTATCTATAGCGTACACTTTGTAAAAATTAAAGTTGCCAACAAGATAAATATTTTACGAACACTACATTATTGAGTTATCAATACCCAACCATCCCCCTTTATTTTTCTTATAAAAATTTGTTATCTTTAGTTTGACAATTTTAATTCAAACACTAGTGGTAAAATTGTATTTCAAAACAGCCGTCTAGAACTGTAAAATTAACACTGGCATGGTTTTGTTAATAATTTTGTTGCAGTCAGGACCTTAATACTTTTAATTTTAAACCACAACTTGTTATGTTGTGGTCACACTGCAAGGAAGAAACCCTAGCGACGACCGTTGTCATTTTCTAGGCGTATCAGTGATAACGACTGATATGTGTTTCGCCCAGTAAATTTGGATAGTTCTGAGCATAAGTATGGTACATGCGTTTGGCACAATAGTGCTTTACTTGAATTACCACGCACTTGCAGTATTTAACATTGCTGCCGACACTTAATTTATCCCACCTCAGATAAGAGTCCTTTATTTACATTGATCAATTAGTAACCTAATATGATGGTATGTTAGGTCATTAGTGATTATCTCCATTGTTCTTAAAAAGATCCCGCCAGTAGCAATTGTGTTCCCTATAACCTTTATAAACAACGGCGACATCAACGCAGTTTGCCGTTTTTACAGAAGTTCTAACATCTCGAAGATCAAAATCTTTGGTGGAATAAATTTATCGCGGAGCACAATATAAATTTTAATGACTCCATATATTTCCGTATTAGGTCACTAAACCACTGTGTAACAAATAATATTACCTCAAACACTCTTTAATTTTTCTGTTGTAATATATGATCTTGCATTCGTAGCATTAAGCTATGTAGTAACATTTCATTATGCTGGCGCTGTAATATAAGTTTCATGCGACCGCGGACATTTTACTTCTAAGTAATTAAATGTTCATGTTTTTTAGCGTTGTCTATATATTAGGAGTAGGTAAAGTTTTATGGCTCTCACCACAGTTTTGTTGAAAAAATTGTCCAGGAATGCAATTGCCGTCCCATGGTTCCATGTTCCTTTCACACAGTCTGAACTTATTTGTCAGTTCCGAAATTTTTACTTTGCTTCTTGATTGGTATTCGGTCATGGATTAGTATGTTTGTTTTTACTTTGCTTCTTGATTGGTATTCGGTCATGGATTAGTATGTTTGTTTTTACTTTGCTTCTTGATTGGTATTCGGTCAGGGATTAGTATGTTTGTTTTTACTTTGCTTCTTGATTGGTATTCGGTCATGGATTAGTATGTCTGTTTTTACTTTGCTTCTTGATTGGTATTCGGTCAGGGATTAGTATGTTTGTTTTTACTTTGCTTCTTGATTGGTATTCGGTCATGGATTAGTATGTTTGTTTTTACTTTGCTTCTTGATTGGTATTCGGTCATGGATTAGTATGTCTGTTTTTACTTTGCTTCTTGATTGGTATTCGGTCATGGATTAGTATGTTTGTTTTTACTTTGCTTCTTGATTGGTATTCGGTCATGGATTAGTATGTTTGTTTTTACTTTGCTTCTTGATTGGTATTCGGTCATGGATTAGTATGTTTGTTTTTACTTTGCTTCTTGATTGGTATTCGGTCATGGATTAGTATGTCTGTTTTTACTTTGCTTCTTGATTGGTATTCGGTCATGGATTAGTATGTTTGTTTTTACTTTGCTTCTTGATTGGTATTCGGTCATGGATTAGTATGTTTGTTTTTACTTTGCTTCTTGATTGGTATTCGGTCATGGATTAGTATGTTTGTTTTTACTTTGCTTCTTGATTGGTATTCGGTCATGGATTAGTATGTTTGTTTTTACTTTGCTTCTTGATTGGTATTCGGTCATGGATAAGTATGTTTGTTTTTACTTTGCTTCTTGATTGGTAATTCGGTCATGGATGAGTGTGTTTGTTTTTACTTTGTTTCTTGATTGGTATTCGGTCATGGATTAGTATGTTTGTTTTACTTTGCTCCTTGATTGGTATTCGGTCATGGATTAGTATGTTTGTTTTTACTTTGCTTCTTGATTGGTATTCGGTCATGAATTATTATGTTTGTTTTTACTTTGCTTCTTGATTGGTATTTGGTCATGGATAAGTATGTTTGTTTTTACTTTGCTTCTTGATTGGTAATTCGGTCATGGATGAGTGTGTTTGTTTTTACTTTGTTTCTTGATTGGTATTCGGTCATGGATAAGTATGTCTGTTTTTACTTTGCTTCTTGATTGGTATTCGGTCATGGATTAGTATGTTTGTTTTTACTTTGCTTCTTGATTGGTATTCGAACATGGATTAGTATGTTTGTTTTTGAATATAATGACTTTTATAACATTTCTGGTCATTGAGTTAAGATTTTTAATTAAATAAAATGCAATCTTTTTTCAGCCTTTGAACCCGTATATATATATAAATTTTAAAACCATTCGTGAATTTGAACAAATAAATCTGAATTGTATATTGTGTTCAATTACAATGTCAATTTATCTTTATAAGTATTCAAACGATATATCATCATGTCCAGTGGTTCAATGTGTATTAAAACTATATAAACCAATATAACGGCAAATTTAATTTTATAACCTAATAATTGTTTTATCGTAAGAAAAACAGATTATCATAAATATTTAAAAAGAAATAATGTACACTAAATAAATATGTAAACCGTCATATATACACATATTTACTAATTGACGTGTTTCACTCATTTTGCTAAATTTCAAAGTTTTTACTTTGATGTTGTGATTGTGATGGTATATGATATAGATCTTTTAAATGTTATTATTATATTTGATCATTGTTACTACTTGCCAAACCCGGAATATTTCAGTGCCCTTATATAAACGCTGTAAAACAGCAGATTTGACAGTCTTATTACTTTGTTTTGTTAATTTGTTAATGCGAAGATAATAAATTTATATTCATCAAATTAAAATATACTAATCCATGTCCGAAATAAAACCAAGAAACAAATCGAAAATTTGAAACTGGCAAATTAAGATAAACGCGTGAAGGGTGTGAAGCTGTGTGCTTCAGAAGGGTAAGCACTTCCAGTTTAGCTAACTACACCCGCAATGTGTATAATCAAAATTGAGTTAAAAGAACATGGATCTATGGGCCGTCAAAATAAATGGCGATAAAATGTTATAAGATCTATACATTGGTTCAAAGTGCATATATAAAAAATATATAAAACAACGCTTTAATCTTAATAGGAAATTTATAATAAATTATAAATTGCAAGTTCGTGCAAGTGTCGACCTAAATCGGAACAATATTTAATAATATTAGTTCAATAAACCTTTTATTATATAGCAAAATAAGTTTCGTTGACTTCCGTCCAGTATTTCATCTAAAATACCATCATTTACTTCCGTCCAGTATTTCATCTAAAATACCATTTTGTCGTACATAACATAAATATTGCACTAATTCTTAGAAATGGATATAAGTATCAGTGCAATATGACTGCAACACAACGATGACGTCGACAACAATTGTATTACGTCATAAATGATAACGATTTCGAATACCTCGGGCTGTAACAAAGTAAGCGTGCAATTATCGATATATATCACATAACCCTCCTGTTTATTGATGAAATAAAACGGTGTAATATTTTTCGTATTACACAGGTACCCATGTAATATCACTTGATTGTGACGTAATCAGTTATCACGCTTCTCATTTACGTAGTGGTCGTGCCTAATGACGTCATATAAAACTGTGTCAGACCTAGATAGAAATCGTCTGTTTCTTTATGGCATCAAATAATATGTACATGTCATTATGCCTCGGTATTTTTAGTTATGTGATATATAGAATCTTAGACTCGTGAGGGTTTAATATGAAATTTATTAAACTCGTTCAATAATTAAATATGCCATTCGCCAAGGCTCGTGGCATATTTAATTATTAAACTCGTTTAATAAATTTCATATTAAACCCTCACTCGTCTAAGGTCCTCTATTTATTGCACGTTAGCACCTCGGAATTTAACGTTTAATTTCTATGTGAAGCCTATATTGCTATGTAATAATGACATTTATTATTTCATAGAAATGTCATTTGTAATTATATACCATGATTTAAAATGAATGTTTAGCACGTATCTTCAACATTGTGTTAAGCATAACATGTAATGAAATCCAAAAAAAAAAAAAAACCTTAAAGTATTTATATTTTAGTTAATATTAATGCTACTTATAATATCAATAATAAACATTATTTATAAGCAAAGAATCACATATAATGTTCACTATCAAAATTTTAACAAATAAAGGAAAAATATTAGCTAAATAATGCATAATGCATATCAATTAACGGGTCAAACCCGAAAGTTATGATGCTCTAATACATGTAAATTATAGCTAGTGTTACAGTTGAGTTGGGATTTAGGGATAGTCCCAGGTTTCTCATCAAGGCAAACATAAGACTTCTTTTTTTTCCAATTTAAATTTATTTACTGATATGTTTTTCCATCTTATTCCATGTTTCAATCCACATATAAAATTCCATGTTTCATCCAAATATAAAATTCCAAGTTTCATTCCAAATATAAAAACCAAAAATTGTATATATTCTTCTTTCTTAAATTCACTATTCTTATACCATGACCAATATCCAACTAAAAAAATATCACATTCCCACCCCTTATATATGATTCAAAAACGCCAACTCATCAATTCTCACACACCTATCATACACTTCATGAAAACTCGCACATTCACCCCAGTTAAAAGACACCACATCAGCACAAATACTGAACTTGTTTATCACACCTGTATTAAGGACAACATATAAAACATGGACTGGACATTTAAAAATGGATTTATGGTAATACATATAATATGGAATGGACACTTAATAATGAATATACAATTTCTGTTTTTTTAAACAAAATAAACAAAAAATATTATGTACACTGTAACACATCCCCCCTCTCAAGAACTGACGCAGTCTGTTCAAAAATAAAAACTACAGTGGACATCGAGACAAAATGTCTGCACCAAGATTTCTTAATCCGGCAATTGAACGGGTACGAAACTTGAATTGCTGTAAAAACATAGACCAGCGAGCAATAGGCAAATTTTTGAAACGAGCTGTATTAAGATAAATCAAAGGCTTATGATCAGTCTCCAAAACAAAGCAACGGCCATAAAGATATTTGGAAAGTTTGTCAACTGCCCAAACAATACCAAGACATTCCTTTTCCATGATAGAATAGTTGCATTCCCTGTCTAGTAATTTGCGACTAATGTAACACACAGGGTGGTAAAGACCTTTGTGATCCTGTAACAGAACAGCACCTATACCTTTGTTTGAAGCATCTGTTCTAAGAATAAATTCTGCTTGAAAATTAGGGAGTACTAGTACAGGATGTGAATTAAGTACAGTTTGCAACTTGTCAAAAGCATTTTGACATTCTGTATTCCATGTGACCTTAGAAGCTGAATTCTTTTTTGTGAGTTCTGTAAGTGGGTACATAATTGAAGAAAAATTTGGAACAAAGCGCCTGTAGTACGAACAAAGACCGATAAGACTTCGAACTTTTTTTAGTAGAAGGAATGGACATATTCAGAATCTTCTGAACTTTCGACTGAGTAGGTTGAATACAACCGTCACCAACAATGTGTCCAAGAAACTCTATAGAAGTGAAACCAACTGAAACTTTTGAAGGTCTAGCAGTGATATTTTCATCACGTAAACGCTGTAAAAACAGTTTAAGATGTGAAAGATGTTCCTCCCATGTTAGAGAAAAAACCAAAGCATCATCGAAAAAATTGACAGTAAAATCTAAGCCTTTAAGCAGAAGACGCATCATTCTTGCGAAGCTAGCGCAAGCAGTACTTAAGCCAAAAGCAAGGACACAGAATTGAAATAGCCCTTGTGGAACTTGAAAAGCAGTGTAAGGCCGTGAAGATGCCTCTAAAGGGATTTGCCAGTATCCTTTAGAAAGATCAAATTTTGTGAAATACACAAATTTTCCAAGTTTGTTAAACAAATCTTCTGGATTTGGAATTGGTTCAGAGTCAAAAATAGTGTGTTGATTGATAGCACGAAAATCAATGCAGAACCTGTTTGAGCCATCCTTTTTAGAAACTAAAATAACTGGAGAGCAATATGGTGAGTTAGAAGGTTCAATAACACCCATTTTAGCATGGATTCAACTTCAGCTTGAATAGCCTGTTCTGTAGAGTAAGGTAATGGATATGGTTTTACATTTATGGGTTCTGGTGAACTCAATTTAATAGAATGAGTAATCAATCTTGTACGTCCAGGTACATCAGTAAACACTTCTTGAAAATCAGACAAGATAGACAAAACTGAAGATTCTGACTACTGTTCAACTTGGGATTTATAACAACATCCTTGTAAGTTTCAGAACCAACTGTAGAAGGTAAAACTAAAGAAACAGATGAATCAACTGAATCTGAATCTTGTTCAGAAATAACACAAGTAGAACTTGTAACTTCATTGTCATTACTATGTGTTCTGAACCGTTCAAAGTACTGTTTCAGCATGTTGACATGAAACACTTTAGTTTTGGAACCGATCTGAACTATGTAATCACATACACCCTGTTTAGATACAATAGTGAAAGGACCTTTCCAATGCATAAGAAGTTTGTTGTGTGATGTGGGCAACAAAACTAAAACTTTTGAACCAACTTTAAGATTACGTGATCGAGATCTACGGTCATACAACATTTTGGTACGTTTCTGAGAAGATTTAAGAGTGTTATAGACCAAGTTACAGCTCTTTCCAAGTTTAGCTTTTAAATCGAGAACATACTGATAGGAAGTAATGGTGTTCTCTTCTGTAGGTGTACCTTTCCACAATGAATAGAGCAAAGATAAAGGACCTCTAGGGGTTCTACCATACAAAAGTTCGAAAGGTGAAAATCCTGTAGAATCCTGTGGTACCTCTCGATATGCAAAGAGAATTGGATTAATGTAACGATCCCATTCATGAGGTTGCTCAGTTATAAGTTTAGACAGCATTTTCTTAAGTGTGCCGTTGAAACGTTCAACAAGACCATTTGTAGCAGCATGGTAAGGAGAAGTACGAAGGTGTTGTATCATAAGTAAATTCATTACTTCAGAAAACAACCCAGAAGTAAACTGAGAACCGTTGTCTGTTAAAATTTCTTCAGGTATACCTAGACGAGAAAATATTTGCATCATAGCATCTGCAACTTCAGTGGTTTGAAGCGTTTTCAAAGGTATAGCTTCAGGATATCTTGTAGTGTAATCAATAAATGTAAGAATGTAACGAAAACCTGAGGACGATGGTGGATCTATAGGTCCCACAATATCTACTGCAACGCGGACAAATGGTTCTTTAATGATTGGCAAAGGACATAATGGAGCTTTTAGGGGTTTCCTGCTTGAGACAACTTTTTGACATATGTCACAACTCTTACAAAACCTTTTAGCATCAGCTGATAAACCAGGCCAATAGAAATAATTCAAAACTCTGTCAATAGTTTTAGAACATCCCATGTGACCAGCCATTAAAGCATCATGTGCCAAAGACAAAACTTTTTGTCGTAGTGATATTGGGACTAAAAGTTGTGTAAAAGTAACACCAGAAGCAGAAGTAAATTTGCGATAGAGCAAATTATCCCTAACATAGAACCAAGCACTGCCATTTTTCTTTTTCTCCCCGATATGATTGTTTGCTTTGCGAAAACAAGGACTGAGAGTAATGTCAGATTGTTGCAACTTTGAAAAGTCTGAAGGCAGTAATTCTAGTGGTGTTGTAGCACCATCGATAGATAAAGGTGGTGGCGCAGTAGGTTTTTGAGATTGTGCACGGGTAACCACTTGACCAGAAAACTGAGATAAATCAGTTGATTTATCAATATCCAAATCAACAAAGTCAGCAGACTTCGGTAAAGAAGCACCTCTAATGTTTCCTATAATGACATCGGCGACAGGGTTATCACATAAACAAGCAACAACAGACCCTGAAAAATATGGAGATTCAATAGAAACTTCAGCCATCTTATGTACAATTACATCTCCATTGAAAGTTAGACAGGTGGTTGTACGGTCAGGTAAAATAGCAGAATTGGGTACTAGAGAACGTCGGACTCCAACAGTAGAACAACCAGTATCCCTTAACACTGAAACAGGATTGTTATTAAGAAAGCCACTGGAAATTGGTAGAGATGGTAAAACTGATGGTTCAGCTAAAGTTAAACCAGCTGATTCAAGGTCATTAACATCATGACATACTGCACCATTAGATAACTGTATTGAGTCTAAAACTGAAAAAGCCATTCCAGCAAAGTTATACTTATTTTCTAATTGCTGAGAGTTAGAATTCTGAGAATTAGAAGTGTCAGTTTTAGGAAACAGACCATAGGTACCAGTTTGTAAAGAATGATTGGCATTATTAACATTACCAGAAAAATTTGAATTTCCGGAACTATTAGAAAATTCAGGTGGAGTAGGTTGCTGAAAAACTTGAGAACAAGTGTTTACAGAATCATTAGACAACTGAAGAGACACATTAGGCATTTCACTAGATCCCATTGGATGGTAGTTACTAACGGCAGATCCTGAAAATTGCTTAAGTTTACAACTGCCATGGTGAAAAGATTTACACTGGTTACAAAATGGTGTGAAACAGTTTTTAGCCATGTGACCACTTATGTTACACCTAAAACATGTAAGCCTAGTATTTGACTGATTATTTGCATGGTTGAAATGGCGACGATTTAATGACGATGACCTATTTGAACTATTGCCATTGAAACGGTCAAACGAGTTTCGCGTTCTTTGATTAAAATTTGACCTCTGTTGTGCACGACCGCGAATTTGAACATTGCTAGCAGACAGATTCCAAGTAGCATCAACAGTGTTAGCGGCTAATTCGACTCCCGGATGTGCGGTACGGTAGGCTTCGGCTGCAGCTACAATATCGGCAAAATTAGCTAAGTTACGCTCTCGGATATATGTTGCAAGATCTGAAGAAACTGCTCCCTAAGAATTATATCGCACAATTGGTCAAATGTCGACACATCGGCTGCGTTTATCCAACGTTTAAACAGTGCACGGAGCTTTTCCGCAAACGCTAAAAGTGGAGTAGATGAATCCGGCTTCAATGATCTAAATCGCTTATTAAACCCCTCAGCAGTAAAGTCAAAATATTTGAGTAACGCCTCTTTTAATTGTTTATAAGTGACTGGTGCCACACTAGAAAGGGAATAATAAACATCCAAAGCATTGCCAGTTAAAAATGTGGCTAAATACGTCACCCAATTTGCCTCATGCCACTTCATTGACTTTGCATGGGTCTCAAAACGAAAAAGAAAGGCGTCTATGGTGTCATGAGCTTCGTTAAAATTTGGTAATTTTGGCATTTTGGGGACAGAAGATTGGGGAATGGGCTTGTCTAATTTTGCTAATTCTAATTGAAATGCTTCTCTTTGTCTTTCTCAACACTTTCCCTTTCTTGTTTTTCTCTCTCAAACTGTAATCTTTTCAACTCTCTCTGCTGCTCTTTCCTCTCTTTCTACTTTCTCTTGCTCTTTCCTATCAATATAATCAAGTAAATCTTGCCCCCCTAAACCTGCTTCCTTTCCTTGTTTTAAAAATTCACCCGACATTTTTCCAAAAAATACTTATGTTCAACTCAAAAAATAAATAAATGTATCAAACAATAATGGCATAAAAATTGCATTAAAAAAAAAAAACCCCGAAAGTTATGATGCTCTAATAAATGTAAATTATAGCTAGTCAAAAACGTGTCAGCATTAACATATATTTACACGTTTTATAAATGATTTTATTAATTCTTACTTACTAGTGACTTACAACCAGATTGAATTTTAAAAACGACAGTTATCATCATTTATAAATTTAAAATACAAAACCTGCAAAATGTCCTCAGAAACGGAAGCAAAGCATATGTTCTAAAACATCACGATGTGTTTATTTCTACGTCAAATTACAAAACTAATAAAATAGTATGTTGTTGTTCGAAGGTGCTTCGTTATAACACTAAATTAGTTTGATAGCCCTTGTCGGTATTTCTTATTTGTTAAGTCCATATTTAAAGATATTTTCTGATGTTGTTGTTTTTTCAATTATACCCGTAGTTCAATTGAGCTAAAATTCAACCTTTTATTAATTATGTCACTTGAAGAATATTTTATATCGTAAATAAAAATATGCCATTACAAATAAAGTTCACAAACGGAAAATGCCAAGATAATCAGAAATGCTGTTTCACAAAAGTTATATAGAGGTATTATCTAAACGTTCTTGTTGGACCTGTATATCTTCGTTTAAAGCATTTTATATTATCATAATAACATACATTGGTTGATAGAAAATCCTTAAAATATCATGTTACTATATAATGTTAACTAAGAAGTCTATTATATCCCTTGCAGAACACATGTATCCATTTGTTGTTTTGTATGTCAACACATGTTTTATAATACTCGTAGCTGTAAAGCTCTGAGGAATGATCGTTGGCACTAAGTCCGTTTGTGTATATTCCTATACATGTGCTACTATTACTTCACAGTTGTGTTGACGTACACAGAACTCATCTCGATGGCTTCATCACCTGTGTGATAAAAAGATCATGTTAGAGTAAGCGTTAACATTTTTTTAAACCAATATTTTCTTGCATTTCAATTACTAACTCATGCATTGTATTATTTAAAAATATTACCAATCAATGTTGGATCGATATTTATTTCACATTTCAAAAGTAAATACTTTGAAATTTGGTACACTAAGTTAGACACTTGATTCTTTAAGATGGAGGAGAGGTTTAGTGTCCCAGAAGGGTAAACACTTGGTGTATAGCTAGCTCAACAGCAGTACGTAAATTCGATTTTGAAAGGAATTTGGCCGTCAAATATACCCAGCATAACGTGATATAGTACTTATCAACAATGTTGTGATGACACGACTATTAAAGTTGTATGACCTTAAATAGATAAGGCTTGCAATACCTATGGGTCACAGCTGAGACGGCTATACTCCCATAGACTATATAAAAGTAACACAGTAAGTTCAAAGTTTCGATTAATCATATGTTTAATGTATCTTAGTGTTTGTCACTGGGTTCTTTTCTATATAGCAAATTACACCGCGCCTTCAATAGTTATTGATACTTTTTACGTGAAGCATGCTTACATTAAAGCACTTTACAAACACCAGTACATTACGATTAGGCTTGTTATTGTAGTTGCTAGCAACTGACACACTACAAAAACAACTCTGCACATACTCAATTTAGAACAAGGACCCGGTTTAAAACTAATTTTTTAAACTAAAATTTTCTTTACTTATATCTGGTAAATTTTTCTGAAATATTAATCAGTGTGTTTTTTTTTGGTGTTAGGGAATAATGCTACATAAGTGTACGTTTTAAGTTGTGCTGTTATTTATTCTTCCAAACAAATACTTTGAAAATAATTTTCAGGGATTATATTGAAACCTGGAGCTAGCAATGAATGAGGCTATTAATTTCATAAAGTAATTTTAATAATAATATTACCTTTGTGATGTAGTTCCTGATAAGCGGACGATGTTGGTCTACGGTGTAGATCCTCGTATTCTTCGATATTACTAAAATAATGATAATAGATTATATTTCAGCTTTGAAATTAACTTTATATTAAAAGCAAAGTATTCGATTGGTTAAAAAATCATGTAACCTTAAACAAAACACATAATAAAATAAAATAAATTTTCTCTTTTTGTAAAAATATTAAAGTTGTTTTATCCAGCGCCATAGCGAAATAAAGATACAACATTCCGTTTCTTTGTCCATATCACAACTCCTTAACAAATTTAAACTTTAGTAGACAGTAGAAAGTGGAAAGTGGCAAATGAGGTTAAAACGCGATTTTTTATGAGTGAAGTGAAGCCGGGTGCCCTGAAAGGGCAATCACCTCCGGTTAAGATCGTTACACTTGCAACTTGTGTCATCAAATTTGGGGATGATAGGAATATGGAACTTTTTGACGTCAAATACACCTAAGATCATTTTTGATAGAGGGACATCATACTTACTTGTGAACTTAAGGAATATCGTTAAATTATAACGATTTTTGTTTACACAGAACCATAGTAAGAAATATTAATAAAATTTTATGATTAATCAAACACCAACACTCCTGTTCTATCAAACAATTCCAAGAACATTACTATTATATTTTTATTTTTCCCCAGTTACTTATCCTAACACTTCACTACTTTTTATTTTGCCTATTTCGAAGAAAGCAAGACCGCAAAATATTTTATACATTTCGATATGACGGATACAATTCAACGATTATTTTACTTACATGAGCCGAGCCGTTACTATAAACTCCTGTTTCGGCTCCTTCCTTGCTTTATATATCATTTTATGCGACAAAATATAATCTGGGTGGATGTTTACAATGATATTTTTTTACAAAATGGCGGGTTTTTTATGTTACGTGTCATGATAAAAGAACTATTTACGTAGGTTACTGCAGCTCAAGAACAGAAAAAAACTAAATTAAAACTTTTAAACTACCCGATCTTTGAGCTACCCTTCATTGTACCCTTTGCGAACCTATGCAAAAAATAAATTCTTCCGTCATCATTACGTCACACGAAAGACACAGCCATTTTTCAAATGTTTTACAATTGTAAACACCCATCTAAAATACGTTTTGGTGTACAGGGGTTATGATGCATGCATTAACTTAGGATTATAAGCAACGACTCGGCATATGTAAGTAAATGATTAATTGATTTTTAATGGTGCCATTCAAATCTTTGAAAAATTAGCATTATTCCTTAGTCTGCAGCAGAGTAAACAGATAGTAAATTGTATTTCTGACGTTGAACATCTCAAACCAAACCAAGTTATTTGATTCATAGTTAAGGTTTTTGTCCACCAACCGCTTAAAAGAACATAATTATTATTAATATTAATTAAGAATTATTATTATTATATTATTATTATTATTATTATTATCCCCTCTAGCTCACCTCAATGATTCTCGACTGTTTCTGTACATCTACAATTTAGAAATTGTTAGTCCAGCATCAAATAATTGATAATTATGGTCCACTGTAACAAAGTATGCATTTCAGAGTTCAAATCAAATTAATTAAATCCCATTCACACAAATATCACAATCTTAAAGTAAAACACAAACCTCGCAACTGGGGAAACTAAGTTAACCACATGTACTTTTATTAGATAGTTGAGGTCGGATGCTCCATACAATTACATTTTACGATAAGAAAACAAAGTAAAAATTTGGTAACTGACAAGTTAACTTTAACGTGCACTTCCACAAGGGAAGTTAAATCAGTTGCTTCAAAACACGACATGTTCAAATTACGATTTAAATACTAATTGCAATTTGAAAACTGACATATTAAACACACGAATTGCAATAATTGAAGTGAGACTTGTTGTTCCAGAAGGGTACCTTATGTTTTGCTAACAACAACCGCTACGTATTAAATTCAAATCGGACTGAAAGGAACCTGGATCCTTAAAATATATTCTGGGTGATTTTGATTACAGGAACATCACATGACTACCTAGGTTAAATATGAACCTAAACAAGGTAACATACATACAAGACTCTAAACCATTCAACAAACACTGCTATTAATGGTACAGTATATAGCTTTTTCACAAAAACGTGTTTTTAAGAGTTACTAGTTACTAATCTGCTTTTGTTCTGCGAAAGTAGATTCCAACATTTGTTTGCTAGCACAAACAAAAAATATTCTTAGCATTTTTAGCATCATCCCTAATTAAAATATTTGACCTCCAATTATCATTTGGTAAGAATATATAATGTTACCAAAATATGAACTATAACAAATAATTTGTACCTTCATCCAGTGGATTAATGCCGTTGTAAACGTTGGCGTCCTCTTGTGGATTCTTTGTTTCCTCATATTGTGTTTTCTGTCTTAAAATAAAAAAAAACACTTGTATAAGCGTCTGTTTTTATATGACCATAAACATATTTAAATAGAAAATGCGATCTGACACATGTAGATATGAAATGTATGAGATAACTAGTGTAAACGTATACTGAGTAATGCAACAAACTCGGTTTAATCCATATTACTAAAAGTGGAAAATATAGGAAATACGCAAAATTAAGGAAATATATGAATATTGATACATTTGTTATACCATAACTCTGTATCGGTACAAACAAAACTTATACATGCTACAATATTCCGGGGTTATCTTAATACTACATATCTGTATTAACGTCTGTAACCCTTGTGATAAAAATATGACATTTTATCGTAGTATGAAGAAATATAGTTCAATTTTCTAACAATGCATACTTGAACACTAAACAATAGTAATACATTATGAATAAAATACTACTTACTCATTGCCATCAGAGAAATTTCCTGCAAAAGAATTCCAAAAACGAAACTAAATTGATTATGGAAAACAGAATAATTCTGATATCAGAATAAATTAAAAGCAGGCTTTTAATAAGTTTGTTTCATTAACGATACACTAGAATTAAAAACCTTTTCCTATCCTGATAAGTATAAACAAAAATTATTTGCCATTAATAACATTATGTTATTAAAAATACTTAAGTTTTTAGTTTTGATTTAAAATATCACGCACACACCATAAATCAAAAATCAACAAAGAAGTTCTGAATACCATTCAAAATTCCTTTCCTCCAAAGCAGAAATGAAACAACAAGACCCTCTCCTAATATCCCAACAAGCACACCAACAGTTACTCCTATGGTTATCCATTTGGTAATATCACAATTTGTTTCGGACATTTTCACTGAAAATATAAAAGTATACTGCAAAGTAGTTCAGTAAATAAGGTTTGCATCATATATATTTTGGTTGGTATGTTTAAACAAATAATCATCATCTATCTATGGTATATCGTTAAATAGTACACGCACCGTCGTTAACATGCTGTGAATATATCACTCGTGATATATTCTTCCGCATGTGAACTCCGGCCCGTGTTTTATTACACGATATACCATAGGTAGATATTGATTATTTCCGAAATATGACCATTTCAATTCTAAATTCTGATTTAAATAAAAAAATTGAAATAAACATTGCAAACTTTTTCTTACGAAGTACATTGTTCTATCTATTTACAAAAAGGTTCATTCAAACCATTCGGCTGTTGAGATTAAAATAAACGATTTTATGAATTAACGTCACAACTATTGTCCGCTACAATTAGCATGACATCATAAGATAAGCAAGAGGGCACGGCATTTAAACAATACATCGATGGGTGTACGGTTTGTTATATCACGGCTGGCTCTCTTATGATTCATATGAAGGGAAACGCAAATCATGTGAGAATTAAAATTTATTTATTTGTTCGACATCGAATACAAAATGAGTCGTCAGCGCTTTAAAAAAATTAAGATTAATTAATTAGATTTAAAGTTGAATAAACACTTTAAAAATAGCGAATAAGTAAAACGCGTCAAATCCCAACAGAAAGTAAGGCCTGGTTATTACGTTTGAATAATGAACGGCTGCATCAAATGAATGAAACAAAGTGTGAAACATTAATTTAAAAAAAACTAAAATATACATAAAAAAAGATGCTGAAATATTAAAGAACATAAAGTTAAAATGACTTATATGTCATGTTTAATTGGATATATTCAAAACTCAGAAATTATAAAATGCTTAATGTCACATAAACCACAAACATATCGATATGTTTATGTCATCACAGAAAATAACTAAATAACCATCTCCGTTTGTGTTTAAGCTATACAACGGGGTATTGCATATGAATAGGTAATCATTTCGATACCAAAGGTAAATTTAATAACTTACAATTTTTTGTTGTAATAGAAATCTTATTTTTAGATTCGATTTCCATTTCTGAGTTGCCTTTAGTATTTTTAGCATAAATCCATACAGTATATTCAGTATCAGGGTTTAACTCAGAAATGGTAAATATATAGCTCAGTTTTCTGTCAGTTTCTGTAACATTTTGTGTTTTTAAAGTTTCATCTTGTCCTGTCTCTTGGTAACATATGACAAATGTTTGTTGATGGCCTCCATTATTTCCAGCACGCCATGTTACTGTTACACTATCAGATGTACTCGTTAGTACTTCAAAATCTTTTGGATGTTCTGGTGGACCTAAAATGAACGAAAACGTTACGTTATCAACGCCCATATAAGGAAATGTGTATAGGACGATGTCAAACGCATCGAATTTAGGTCTATTTATATTTTGTTTTTGTAAATACATAACGAGATCTTGAATTAGATATATATTGATAATGTTGATGAGATTTAACACAAAATGATTACAATGATGACAACATAATCTGCTTCTTATTCAACATTCAAATATTGAAGAAAACTTTGATCCAAATCAGAAAAATAGAAACACAGAGATGACAGGCTCATTAATTCTTGAACAATACATTTAATCGATGTAAAATTTAAATAATTTGGGAGTATAAACTGAAAACAGCTATTCCTAGTCTACATACTCTTTGAACACACATACTATTATCGAATATAATATTTTATACAGAGAGAGGTGTGGATAGGAAACAATACAAATTAACTATACGACAACACATTAAAACAGTGGAAGGACACAACAAAAATATAGTAGGTTACAAATCATTGACTTTTAACAATGTCGTAAAGGTCATGAATGTGGCTTGTCATTCATTGTTTTTATGTTTAAAATATTGATACGCACTTACCAGAAAGAGCGACTTGAAACACAAAATTAGAAATTGGTCCCTGGTCGTAGTTTTTAATTCCAATTGTATATTTTCCTTGCAATTCACTTTTAAACTGAAAAATGTGAATAATTACTTGTTGACCATCCACGTTGATGTTTTGGCCATGAAACACAATGCCCAGAGTGGTTGTTCCAATGTTCATTTGTATATCTGTCCTTTCTTTTTGGCTTATGTTTTGTTTTGTTAACGTTATTGTATCTTTATTTTGTAACAATGGATTTGCAAAGAATGGAATTTTAATTTCAACTGTTTTGTTTAATTCTGTATAGAATGTTCTGGAACTGTTGAACACCGCTGAAACTAAATATAAAACAAAGACAACATTTTATTAGGAACAATATTTTTTGAATTATAACGCATACAAATTTAGACTAATTAAGGATTAACAATTTAATTTCAATTTGTATAGTTATAATAATAGTTTTACCGTCGTAAATTAACAGAGACACTCACTGGTTACCTGCGACAAGAAAACCCACCAAAGTCTATGTAAGAATGGAAATAACAATATTGGTACACATAGATAACCAAACAGGTTTGGCATTAAATGATTATACAAGTTTGGATGTGCAAATAGGATAAGAACAGATCATACAACAGCATAAAGTCAACTCAATTAAATAGTTAAATAATAATTTTACTGGGGATTTTATATACTTCATGAATGGCTTCGCTATAAATTTAATTTGCGCATGATCAACTGAAGTTATCATCAAATAAAGTTTCAGTGCAATCAAAGCTTAATCCCTAATGGCGCCAAATATTTAAGATCTAACTTGTACTTGGAGTCTTTATACCCATTCAGTG